>JAHBCN010000153.1:262170-284826 GCA_019359885.1 Listronotus oregonensis
GAAGATAAATGATGATGAAGATCAAACTAATAAGTTTCAACCAACCGGTAATGTTTGCGAAATTTATAGACAATATATGGGTTAATGAAAAATGTACCGGGTTTTTTTTAAATTTTTTAAATTAAAAGAACGTTTGTTATAGGGGTGAAATCAAACCTTTTTGGAATAAAACCCCAGGAATCGTTCCTTTTAAGGGGTTGAAGGCTAATCAATTACCTTTAAAAAAGTAAAACCCCGTGACCGGGGATTCGTTTTATAATTTTAAAATAATCCGGAATCAATTTCTTTTTAGGAGAATCCGTTCCAAAAAAGAATCCATTCCATATTTTTGAATTTGAGACAAATCGGTTTAAAATAAAAATCCGCCGTTTTGAATATGCCATTTCAAATTTTCAATTTTTGACGTAAGATTCTTAATTTCCAAATTTTGACCTAGCACTCTTAAAACCCTTATAGTCCAAATGTAAGGCAAATTGGTTTATAAAGTCAAAATCCTCCATTTTAATTTTTTCATTTTAAATTCTCAAATTTTTACCCAAGGCTTCTAATAAGCATCACATTGATTTTCGGAAGTGAAGATAAAAAATTTTTAAAACATCTGCATATTAAAAAAAAAAACACACCTTACATGTTTTTTTAAAACCAAAATATGTTGTTTTTTAACTCCAGAGAAACAACAAATTTTAACTAGGACCGGACATTGAAAAAAACCAAATTTTTCGAGCTTAAAATGATATAGAATATAAAATAAAAATGCAATAAATAATTCAACTTCCTTTGGTATTTAGGTTTTTTTTTTTAGCATTTTTATTCGGTGTGATTTATTGTAGAATAATACAAAAGACGTCGCAATAGTAAAAAATGTAGAAGAGTTTTTGCACCAAAAATAAATTAAACTATGATATTTTAAATGCTTTTATATAAATTGTAAAAAATACATTAAAATTAAAATAGACTTTTTGTCTATATAATTTTAAAATATTTGATTGCACCTCTATTAGGGTACATATTTATAATTAACCCCACAAAATAGTTTTGTTGGTGGAAATGCAACTTTTACCTATTTGTTATGAACTCGTAAAAACCAGTTACGTTACATAGGGTAAATCATATTATCGTTGTGCCAAAATAATTTTTATATTTAAAAAAATTAATTGCTTACAGGCAAAGAAATAATGATACAAGTAAAAAAATTAATTGGAGTGGCTCCTCCATATTCTACTTTTTATTTGAAAAAAAGGGGGTGTTTTTATATTTGGACAGCCCCAAAAGGCTGTGGCAAAACCCCTAACGTACCGTGGGTGTTTAAGGGGTTTGGGGGGGAGTTTGTTCACACGGGACTTAAATATTTGGACAGGGGAGAAGAAGAAAACCCCGGGGGTAGCAGTTTCCATAGTCTGGACACTCTAGTAATAAAGGAACTACGAAAGCGGAAAAGTTCAAGGCCTCTTAGTTAAACTGAAAAGGGGATGATAAAGTTGATAATTTTCTTGTTGGGAGCTGCCAGGGGGGAATTTATACTGGTCAACTCTTCTGAAGCCTGAAATTACCTAAAAAAGCGACAGATCCTAAGCTCGTCGGTGGGCGAGGCGAAGCATTTCTGTGGCGTGGGATTAATTATAAGCAACAGCCTTTTTGAATGAGTTGTAGGAATGCCATTCCACAGACATAAAAACAATATTCTAAAGAAAGTCTGTTTAACATACAGAGTATACAGATTAAAAAGAAAAAAAATACTTTCGGCTCGAAAAAATCTAAGCTTTTTGAAGCTGCTGAGGCTATGGATGTAATATGCTTGTGCCATTGGGTTAAAAAGTAAGCCGAAAGAATAAATGACTTTTGTTATGCAAATTTTATATTTAAATACAGTAATTTTTTGGATTGCAACCTGCCTGTTTTTAATTTAAAATAAAAAATTTTTGGAGCCCCAATTTTTTTTTTTTAGGTTTGTGGGGAATTCCCACCTCCCCGGGCGGCCGGAATTCCGGGGTTCCGGCCGGTCGGTAAAATACCCGATCCGGTGCATCCCAAAAAATCTACAGAACGAAAACATTATATATCAAACGCAGCTTCTGCATGGATTTTGTGAAGCTTTTTTTTCAGAGATATTCTTTTTCATAAAATAAAGTATGGTCCACGAGGCATTTTTGGAAAAAAGTTACCACAGAAAAGTACTGGAACAAAAAGTTATTGTTTAGTGTCGATGAAACCACTGATATCAAAAAAAAAATGTTGCTAATATTATAGTTGCACCTTTAAGTTATTACAAACTTGAAAACTCTATTTAATTAACAGTAAATTTCTTTCTTAAACCAATAGTGGACAATAACGAAATCTGTAATAGAAAGTATTACTTCACTACTGTCAACCACTAGTATTCAGAAAAGTGTGTTTTGTTTCTTTCGGATAGTGCTGCATATTTCTGAATGCGGGCGACAGTTAAAAGAACGTTTTTTCCCAAATTCTTCATTTACATGTTCAGCCAGCCCTACATAGAATATGCGAAATGGTATGTAACTTTTTTCCACATTGATCTTTAGTTAGCCAGGTAAAAAGGTTTTTTTTAAATCACCTGTGCGTATTACAAAAAATTTTAAAATATGGTCCTAATGTCGCAACCAATTTTTTCCCAAAGAATTTTTTAAAAAACGTTAGTTATTTCATGTAATGCAAATAAATTGTTAAACATTCCTGTTATGTTTTTATTTCACATTTTTTATAATTAAAATTTCCTTGATCGCACGCCAATGAATTTACCAGAAATAAAACATTATAGGGAAAAAGGCCCCTTCCGAAATCCGGGGCCCTTTTTCCCCAAACCCTGTGTGTCCAAAAACGGGCATAAATTTTATTTGCAATTGATCCTAAAAAAAAATTGCTTCATAATTTTTTTAAATATCCTTGAGATGACTAAGGGACCTTTAAATAGGATATTTTATTATAACTATTCAAAAGTCTTAAAAAATTAATTTAAAATTTTAATACATTTTTATATTCCGCATGCAGAAAATTATTAAACGGTAATTGTGAAAGTTAGTGTAAAGTTACAATAAGATGTCCCATTTATAAGTTGATTATGGTTATCTAAAGAATCACATTAAAAAACCTTATGAAAATCTAGCATCGCGTGTTTCAAACTATTTTATTTAAGGGTGGTTTCATGTTGATCTCAGGAATAACATATTCAAATTTGAAGAATATTTTCCAAAAACTCATTTGCCTAAGAGTAACAGCACTTTAAACTAAGACTAAGTTATAATTCGCGGCTCCGGCTCCGTGCTAAAATCTTTGACGCTTGATTTATCATCTGAATTATGTAGTATCATTTTTGTCGTAGTTACCATTTTTAAGTATAAAAACTAAAGATGATCCGGATTCGTGATCCGATAAATAGAAATTAATTTCCTGGATTCAATTCATTTTTTCCTTTAAAAAGAAATCGTGGTTCAATTCCTTTACGAGGATCTGGATCCGTAAATCGGTTGCTTTTTAAATGGATCCGTCTCAGCTCTGGTTTCAACTGGTTAGTATCTCCAGCCTTCTTCAGTTAAATTCTTAGTAAGGTACATTTCTGCATGAGTAGTTATAGAATTAGCATAATTGTACTTATTTGAGACTTTTTTTAATCCACGAACTCATATAAAAAAAAGGTTTCTTTTTAATTATTTAGCAGGTGGTTCTTAAATAAACAAAGAAAGAGATTTAACATGTTTTTGATTCAAAATAAGAATTTCGTGGTTTTACTTTATGAAACTATTTCTCTAACAATTTAAGTATCATTTTGTTGTAGATTATTATAGCAAGTCGTACACATTCCCAGTTGTCTCAGTTTGTGGGAGAAATCAGGAAATCCCCATTTGGTGAAGACGTTCGGGTAGTATCCCTCGCATCGCGTCAAAATTACTGTATCAATTCAAATGTAAGAAAACTCAATAATATGGCTTTAATAAATGAAAAGTAAGTTAAATTTAAAATAACCTTATAACCACATATTAACTTTCTTGTACCTAGTAGTCTAGTCGAGAAGTGTATTTCCTGCGGAAAATAGAAGGCTTCGAAAAATATGAGCGATAGCATGATGACATGCAAATCTAAGAAAGGCGTTTTGAGGATTTTTTCTGCCAATAAAAATTGTAATTGTTATTAACAAATAACGAAAAAAAACTATTTCGATTTTTGATGATAACTCAAAAACTATGAGAGATAGCGGAAATTGCAAAAAAGATCCTTGAAGAGGAGGAAATTTCCAAAAAAAAAGTCCTGACACCCAGAACTTTTATCTCCATTATTTATAATTTTAATTTAACGCTGAAAATGAGCCTCCGTGCGATATTTTTGGTTGCGCGCTCGGAGTCTAAACTGAGCACGTCACACTAAATGATTCCTTTTAAGGGATCAAATATTAATTGAATTTTTTTTTTTAATTATGGTGTATTCCGAACACTATAAAGCATTCATTCCTGTTGAAAATTTAACTTAAAGTTAATTTTTTAACAAGTTAGACAATTGTTTATTAACAAAATTGTTTCGAAATTCGTCTTCACTGTACATTCAAAAAATGTTTAAATATTTGTCATATAAATTTATACATACTTAACAAGATCACGCCATAAAAGTTTAATAAATTTGAATGCCTTGTTTATAATAATTTTATAACTTTGACAATATTACATTAAATTTTTTTTCAGGGAGCCCATATGGCGCCACTGTTGTTTAACCTTTTTATAAATGATATTTTATCCTGCTTTCACTTTTGCCAATTTTTATTGTTTGCTGATGACTTAAAAATATTTTCCAAGATTAATTCTGATGGTGACAAGGTTAAAGTTCAAAATGATTTAGACACTTTCATGCCTGTTTTTTTATCTTGGGACAGACCACGAGGCTGATGCCTAAGTACTAACGTACCGTGGGTGTCTTCAATGTGGTGAGAAGGGAGTTTGTTCACACGGGACTTAAATTTTGGAGATTGGGAGGAGAAGGAAAAAACTTCTGCGGGCAGCAGGTTCCATAGTCTTGACACTCTAGGGATGAAGGAACGAAGAAAGCGGGAAGTTCGGGGCCTCTCTAACTGAACTGTAAAAGGATGCATAAAAGTTGCACTACGTGTTGCTCTGTTGGGAGCTGCCAGAAAAGGAATTATACTGGCCAACTCCTCTGAGCAAAGCCATGAAAATACCTATAGAAGAGCGACAGATCCCCTACAGCTCGACGGTGGGCAAGAAGAGGAAGCCTTCTCTGTGAGCGTTGGATCATTAATAAGACGAACGGCTCTTCTTTGAATGGAGTCCAGAATGCTAAGTGTTGTAGGGGACGCCATTCCCCAGACATGAGAACAATATTCTAAAGAGGGTCTGATTTGGGATACATACAGAGGTGTACAGATTGGAAGAAGAGAAATATTTTCTGGCTCGGAAGAGAAATCCAATCTTTTTTGAAGCTGCCGAAGCTATGGATAAAATGTGTTTGTGCCAGTTGAGGTTATTCTCAAAGTAACGCCGACGAGATTAAATGACTCTTTGTTCTGCAGAACTTGGCCGCTCATATGTAAGGGATGAGCATTTGCAGACTTTTTTCGCGACGGCGAACATGACTGTGTTTTCGAGGCATTAAACTGAACAAGATTTTTGGCGCCCCAATCCAAGATAAGTTTGAGGTCTTGTGAAAGAGATATCTGCATTGACCTGCGCTTGTTTTCGAAATCAGAATTACACGGTGGCTTAAGAAATTGAATACTAGAGTGGAGGGTACTATCGTCAGCAAAACTATGAATGGGATTGATTGTGGAAGAGAGAAGATCGTTAATGTGTAGAAGAAACAGCGTGGGTGCCAGCACTGAGCCCTGGGGTACCCCAGCATTAATTTGGTAGAAGCTGGAAGAATGACCATCTACACTAACTGATATACGTCGATTAGAAAAGGAAACTGGAAAGCCAAGAGCAAAGCTTAGGTGGAAGACCGTAAGAAGGAAGTTTGTTAAGAAGCCCATCATGCCAGACCTGATCGAAAGCTTTGGATATGTCAAGAGCAACGATCTGGGATTCACCAAGAAACTCAAGGGACTTGTCCAGTTGTGTGAGACAAAGGAAAGAAGATCAGCTGTGGATCTACTGTGGCGGAAAATTGAATGTAAGATCTTATGTTTTTCCGATACTTTAAGATATTTATTTCCATTACTTTGCAAACAACTGAAATAAGAGATATAGGTCTATAGTTGGAAGGCAGACTTTTGGATCCTTTTTGGGGACAGGTTGCACACGTGCCGCTTTCCAACTCTCCGGGAAAATGCCCGTGTCGTAAGAAATTCGAAAGAGGCGAGTTAAGATGGGTGCAAGCTCGGGAGCACATTTTTTAAGACGATTGCTGGTATGCTATCCAGCCCAGACGATTTTTTGGTGTAACAAAAACGAGCTTACTCTTAATATAGATAAATGTAAATATATCCAGTTTAGTAGGAGTGTGGCTGTTGGAACTAATGTTTACTATTTGAACTCTGTCCCAATTGAAGAGGTAGATGTAAAAGGGACTAAGGGGTGTAATTTTTGATTACAGATTTCATTTTTCAGAACATATAAATTATTGCAGGAAGAAAGCATTACAAATGTTAGGTTTTGTTATTAAAAACACACAGGATTTTACTAATTTGAACACACTTAAACTTCTTTACTTTGCAATGATCAGATCTCATTTGGAATACTGTAGTATAATTTGGTCCCACATTTTCAGGTATATATATATATATATATATATATATATATATATATATATATATATATATATATATATATATATATATATATATATATATATATATATATATATCAAAACTTAAGGGCATTCAGAGAAAGTTTTTACGTTACATGGCCTTTCAAATGAAAATTTTTTTGATAATATAGATTATAGTAACTTACAATTAACACTTAACATGCAATCTTAGAAACTAGAAGAAATAATTACTATATATTAATAGCCATAAAAGTTCTTGGCATGGGTTCTATTACTGTTGCGAAATTCTCAGTAAGCTAGAATTTTACGTTCCTGAGATCTTTTAAGAGATCATAAAACTTTTCTTAAACTCAGCAGCATCGAACACTTTATGGTAAAAATGCGACCATCAATGGAATCATGAAAAGATGTAATGATTTGGCTCATGATTTATTTATAATTTCAGAGCCGGCATTGAGAAATGTATTGAGGGGACAGTGATTTTAAGAGTGATTTTGAAACTAACGTACGAGTGTGTTTGTATTTTATGTGTGCAACTGTTCTCATAATTTAATAACAAAACTCTAAGAGCCTTATTTTGAACTTTTGTACTTTATAATTTGTATATTTTAATGGATTTATCCGTAAATAAATAAATTTTTATGGCGTAATCTTGTTAAGTATGTATATAAGAAGGGCTTCACGAAGCGAAAAATTTATGGGACAATCATTAAGCTTTTTTTTTTAATATACAATGAGGACAAAATTTTGAAACAATTTTGGTAATAAACAATTGTCTAACTTGTCGAAAAATTAACTAATCATTTAGTGTGACGTACTCGGTTTTGACTCCCCAGCGCGCAACCAAGAATATCGCTCGGAGGCCCACTTTAGCGTGAAATTAAAATTATAAATAATGGAAATAGAGTTTCGGGGCCGGGACTTTTTTGGAAATTTTCTCTTCAAGGTTGGTTTTTAAGTTTGATTGGCAGAAAAAATCCTCAAAACGCCTTTCTGAGATTTGCATTCCGCGTCGAATGGAGCCTATCGCTTTTTTGGGTACACACTTCTCGACTAGACTGAAGACCAACCATTATTTACATAAGTTTTAAAGTCTTTTAAATGCGTTTTTTTATAAAATTATCCATTAGACTCAAACATGTTTTCAAAAATATTTCAAATATGCATTCAAAAAACAAATTTTTTGCAACTAAGTCTCTGTTTCGTAATGTCCACATATATTGGTTCTTTATCCCTAGAGATTAATTTACAATTTAAAGGTGCTCGCCCACTAGCGCGAAGCGGTGCAACGCGACGCGATGCGATTATATGCATCAGGGATTCTTAACATGTAATCAAACTGAAGCCCGCCCGAGACAAGTCTGGAGAGCAATCAAGCGACAATGTCGCGTGGCATTCGAGTCTCATCGGCTTCCTTCGGGTATCATCGTGAAGAATCTCATGTTGCTCTGGTCTGTTATTACTGCATTTGTTCATTTGTTGTTATTTTTGTGACATTTGTATTTTGTTATTATTATATATTTTTTAATTAATTTAAATAAAAACGTTGTTTAGTGGAGTTTGATTTCAAAGTATGTGAAAGCAACTTTTTTTTTGGGTGTTCTATAGACGTCTGTATGAAACTGAGAAGTTCAAAAAAAATTTTCTGACATGCAAAACTATTTTCTTGCATCTTTTCTCAAATCTAAAAATAAGTGATGGAATTCTCCACACGCATTCCTCATTCCATTAATTTCATGGACCCAAACTCTCCTTTTCTTTTTTTTTCTTCCTCCTTCATAGCAGGAATTACTCCAAACACAAAAATATCTTCGTCCGATGAGCTCTTCATGACAACTCGCAACCGACTGCCACATTTTGGAAGATATCGCGTCGCGCTGCGTCGCATCGTCACCCAGTGGGCGGACAACCCTGTCGCGTCGCGTCACGTCTCATCGTGTCGCGGTAGTGGGCGAGCACCTTAATATTTGAAGACTTTGACGATAAAGTTAATTTTTTAACACTCTGTAGATGTTTAGACATGCAAAAGAAACGTCAAAAATCATCGCAAACCGACGAAACAGGTAAAGTTGTAAAAAAACAAAAGGTATCCAGTTGTCAATGTCAGTACTACAAACAATCAACAATAGAGTCATTAAGAGATTTTGCTTTAAGTCAGGTACACGATATCGAAGATTTAGTCCAGGTTGGCAAAGATATGTGTGCTTGCCCTTATTACGCCAGTCGAAAGGCTGCAGAAGATGCTGAAGTTATTTTGGGTAAGTAAATTATAAATATGTTTCAGAGTTTTGTGGCGGATTCATGTTTTAGTATGTTCAAAGAAAATGAGACGACTTTGGTACAGGTCCCGGGGTATAGCGAACTGAGCCTGCTCAGCCCTATTGACACAAGGCAAGGTGGGTCAGCCTTTTTTTGCTCATCATACTCGTGAAAGTTCCGGCAATTATTTGGAAGGGGAGCCACCCTATTTTTGGCTATAAAAAATTTAAAAATTAAGATATTTTCATTGTTATTTATTTAATTCCCAACCAAATTACAGGGACTATAAAATTTAAAAAATTACCAATAAATAACTTAAACAAGAACTCATTAATAAAACAGTCAAATTAATTTTAAATATTTTTTATGTATTTTAAAAAGTGATAATTTTTTTTTAATTCTTATTGGTAAATTATTATACATTTTTATTCCGTTATGGAGTATTGATCTCATTTTAAAATTACTTTTAACTTGAATTGTTTGTAATAAATCTGTTTTTCTAGTATTATGCCCATGCAAGTTAGTTATATTTTTAAGTATGATATTTGAATTGGTAAATTATTATACATTTTTATTCCGTTATAAAGTATCGATATCATTTCAAAATTACTTTTAATTTGAATTGTTTGTAATAAATATGTTGTTGTCTAGTATTATGCCCATGTAAGTTGCTAATATTTTTAAGTATGATATTTGAATCGGTAAATTATTATACATTTTTATTTCATTATGAAGTATTGATCTCATTCCAAAATTACTTTTAATTTAAATTGTTTGTAATAAATCTGTTTGTCTAGTATTATGCCCATGTAAGTTACTAATATTTTTAAGTATGATATTTAATTTTTTTTTTAATTTAAGGAATAAATAAATATACATGTTTTTAATTTGTATATATGATTAATATCAAAATATTATTTGGTTTATACCAATTAATTGTTGGTTTAAGATATGGTAATTTATAAATACATTTAATAATTTTATTTTGTAGTCTTTTTAAAGGTAATAATATTTTTGAGTTTGCTATACCTCATATTAAAATTAAATATTGCAATTTTAAGTTTACTACACTATAATAAATACTTTTTTAGCAATTTTAAGGGTATATAATTCCGAATCTTAAAAAGATATTTTATATGTTTTCTAGAATTTAAATTTTCATCAATATATAATCCTAAAAATGTTATATCAGTAGAATATTTTTTTTTTAATTTTTAAATGATATACAATTTTATCTCTTATTTCTTGTTTGCTGATAATCATGTGGGACGATTTATTTAAATTTTAAGTAAGTTTATTAAATTGTAACCAATCAGATATTTCTTTTAAATCATATTTAATATTGTCTTGAATTTCACTGTTACTATTAGCAAAATATACGATGGTATCGGCAAACAATTTTATAGTTTTTATATTTTTATTTTTTATATATTTTTCGCAAATTTATTGATACAGAGGCAGTAGATCTTACCACAGATATTTAATTAAATATAGATCAGAATGAGAAATGTGCTCTGTTATCCTAAGATTTGTGTAAAGCTTTTGATATGGTAAACCATGATATATTGTCCGATATTCAACATATTAATGTTGGATATCGGACCTTTTTTTATTCTGTTTGTTTCCACGACTTATTTATGATTAAAAAAAATAGCTTAACTATAAGAAATTGAAATTTATATTACTTTTTTGGCCATTGCCAATGTGTTGAAAATGATACATTTTTAAGTTTTTCACGAAATTTTTATTTTCTCGCTTCTTAAGGATATCATCTATCATCGTATTTTTTTTTAAGTACATGAAAAACCAAGCAAATATAAATATATATATATATATATATATATATATATATATATATATATATATATATATATATATATATATATATATATATATATATATATTATAATTAAAATATATATATATATATATATATATATATATATAAATATATATATATATATATATATATATATATATATATATATATATATATATATATATATATATATATATATATAAATAGAGACTTCGAAAAAAATTTTAATTCAGACTAGAAAAAAACTTTTCCTTTCATATTTTTTTCGCGTTTTACCTTCACCCACAGTATACTTTGTACAAACATGATTAATTAAATATTAACAGAAATCATCGATCTATATTTTTTCCTCCAATCAGGACCAGTAAAATACAAAATTCAAATGACTCTGATAAGCACTTGCAATTTACTCCCCATCTTGAGGGAGTATCTCAATGGCTCAATGGCTGAGTGGGAAATCATCTCTTTATAATGAGTATTGAGCACGATGTTTTAAAGGAATTAGATATGTCTGATATAATCAAACAATTAAAAAATCTAGAAAAGTGCAAGAACTTTAATGACAGGGCATCTGACTCCTTTCTATTAAACTTATAATGATATTGTTTTTCGTATTTTGTTCTAATTTCGTAAGAACTGCACTTTAGTTTTTAATTGGTGTTATTTTAAAAATATATTTGTAAAAGTAAAGTATTTTTTCTTATTTTTTGAATGGTAAGAACTAGGGCCCCCACACGAAATCTGCCCAAGGGCCTCCAAAGTATTAAATCCGGCGCTGCATCCGCACCGAACTCACCCATCTCTCTCTCTCTAACAAGAGTTGATTGTTGAACGGGCCGGAATTTCCTTGACTGGTACCAGTACGAATTATTATATTTTTTGAATGGGCCACAAATTTAGTGCTGTTTTAAATAAGATCGAATATGCTTTATCAAAAGTTAGAGGTTCTCAATGCTTAAAAATATTTTTTTGTAGGCGACTTTACACAACACAGGGCTTCTATTCGTTTTCACTATTTTGCTCTTTTAGACCCACCTATTAAAATACACCTTCCAAAAGGAGCGAATACGAAAAACAGAATAAAATAGTGTACACTATTTCTTAATAACAAACATATTTAAGGAAAACTCGATATCTTTTTAACAAAACATTCAGAGTTTTTTTTTTAATTTTCTAATAATTTGATTTATATTGCATTACTTTTAAAAAAATAGAACCGTTTTTGAGCTATTCTGAACTGCATGGCTTTCATACATGACAGATATTGATAATGTTAATTATGCACAATTTGATTGTTAATATCTCGTTTCAGAGATAAAAAAAAAACCTTTTTTTTTTTTAAATATAAGACACTTTTATTAATCTTTTATTTCAATTTCATTTAATTTTAAGAAAAACAGTTTTACGAGTGAACAGTTAATTTGACAAAATTTTTTTTAGTTCCCTATAACACTTTACTGCACAAATCGACAAGAGAAGAAGTGGAATAAATTTTAAAAACAACGTTATAATTATCGATGAGGCGCACAATCTCTTAGAAGCACTTGCGCAGATGCATGGATCAGATTTGAGTTATCCTCAATTATATTACTCACTACATTGTCTAAAGTGTTACAAGCAAAGATATAACACCCGTTTTCGGCAAATACCTAGGTCTCTGAATCAATTGATATTTGTAGTTAATAAACTACTATCGGTATTAGGTAAGTAAAAATTAAGCCTTTTTAGGGTTTAAGAGTATTTTGTGTGCTGGATCTAAAATACAAATGAAAATATTTTTTTTTATTTTAAAAACAAAATACTAGGAAAAGTTTAAGCCCAAAGAAAAGCAAGATATGGGTTAAAAACTATTTTTTTCCACATATTCTCCGTGTAGTTCAACACCTTTATTCCATTGTTGCTAAAGAGCCCTTATGCCATCGCTGTAGTCCAGTTCTTGAAAATAGGCATTTGTAGCCTAATCTTTTACCAATAAGAGTCCAAAATCCGATGGAGCCAAATCTGGTGAATAAGGTTTATGAGAAACCTAAAAATTAGCTATTTGTAGCAAGATACATTATCCTGGTGTAACAGTTATTTCTTTTGTGCTAAACCAGGACGTTTCCTTTAAATATTTTCGTTCAACTGGTCAAGTAAGTTGGCGTAATATTCAGAATTTATAATTTTTCCTCTATCAAGACAGTCTATAACAATAATGCCTTTAGCATCCCAAAAATTGTTGTCATAACCTTTCCTGTCGATGGAATTGCCATTTCCATAGTCTAAGGATATTCTAATAAAGTCCTCTTACTCTTTTAATGTCGCAAAAATACCGCCGTTGTCCTTGAACACACCCGACCACGGGTGGCCACGGTGCAGCAGACAAATAAGTGCTCCTACCGCGTACGTTCAATGTGAATAGTCTAACTCCCGGTTGAATATATTTTTATACGGGGGGCGTTTTATTAGAAATATATAATAATATAAGTGTGATTATTAATGTTTGTATTATGAATTTATTTTTTATATACAATTATTGACAAATATATTACTTTGGTAACAAAGAAAATAAAAGACGGTAGGTTAAATAAAAAAAAACATGTATTACAAATTTTACAGATTTTTTAATATCTTAAGTTTTCGGCACTCTTTATTATCAGATTGGCTTTGATTTTGAATTAATAGCAATAGATAAATTTTACCGCCTTCTTACAAAATTATGTTTTTTGTTACATGTTTAAAAAAAGACCTTAAAAATTGAGTTAAAACGTGCATGCATACATACCTCTCTATATGCTTGGGACATCGAAAAAATTGAACACAATCTCGTGTAGTTACGCAACGATCATAACAGTACAATAAGAAAAACTACGCTTAGCTATCTCAACCAAATAGATTTTTTAAATATGTTCTATAGTTTTGTGGAGGATTCATGTTTCAGTTTGTTTTATTTGGAATATTCGCCTTACTACTTTTGTGAAAATGGAAATTTTTAAATAGTGTATAACGTAAAGCGTGCAAAAACGATTCCGCTAATATAACCGTCTGAAGCGAAGGCACTGCACGAACTAAGTCACGGCTAAGCCGTGAGGCCGCTAGGCAGCTGATAGGCGAGGGATTGGTGCAAGCAGAAGGGAAATTTTACGCAGTACGCTTGAGTGAGCGGACTTTATTAGAATATCCTTAGACTGTGCCATTGCCTTCGTTCGAATCGCGTTGCTCCTCTCTGCCCACTGTCTTGATTATTATTTTGTCTCCGGCGTATGGTGGTGGATCCAAATTTTATCGACAGTAACAAATCGGCAAGGAAATTCAGTTGGGAAACGCTTAAACAAACACCCTTCTGAGATGGTCATGCGAATGAGTTTTTGCTGTGGAGTAAGCAATCGCGGCACCCATGTATGGTGAATTTACTCTTTCGATATGCCCACAACCTCGGCTATCTTATCCAACTTTAACCAACGGTCATTCAAAACGATTTTATGAACTTTATGCACAATTTCTTTTGAAGTTGCCGTTTTTGGTCTGCCGAAATGCGGGAAACTTCAGTGCTCGCAACTTAAGTTTTAAGGGTGGGAAGTACCTAAAGTAGCATCTAACTCTGCTTTAATTTTTGTAGGAGGTAAACCTTTAATATGAAAATATTTTATAATTTTACGTATCTCAATTTTTTCCATGCTTGACATAATGTAAAACTTTATAACTTTTAACAACTATAAAATATAAACTACTTGACGCGCTTTCTTCAAATTTTGAAGATAAACTAGTAAAGTTTAGTTTAAATATGCGATCATATAAGGACAACTTACGCCCTCTATGGGCCGAAAACTTTTCATCACATCCTGGTATAAAAAGCATTCTTTACTTTTCAGAAAAGGATTTTAAGGAAGAAACTACGGATATTTTTACTTCAGAGAATTTCGTTTTATCGGCTGGAATTGAACACTATAATTTTTTTAACTTAATTAAATTTTGCAAGCAAACGAAAATTGCCCAAAAGGTAAGTCAGATCTACAGTTTAAATTTAAAAAGTCTAGCATATAGCAGAAATAACCCTGAATAATGGTCTGGAATATTCTTAATATTTATTTAAAGTATCCCAGTGACCCAGCGGGCTTAAAGCAGCTGATTACTTCGTTATTTATAAAAATATTGCTTTAAAATTGGAAGGATGTCTATAGCAGATAGTTTCCCTTTGTCGGGATTTAATAATATATTTTAACGACTTTCGGTTTAACCGGAAGTAACTATATATTTCTTTAAATGCCACCCAGTATGTTTTTCTAATCTCTCAGATTTGCCGTAAAATTATCTTTTTAATCATGAGTCATAACATAACATTTGCTTTTAAAATGACGTCAATAAATAAATTTTTCAAATAAGCTTCAGTAGGACATAGTGATGTGACTCGAGCCTTGTTTTTACTCGAGTCACTTAAACTCCTACTCAACTGAAAAAAAAAATATTACTCGAGTCTATGCACTCGAGTTACCGAGTCAACTCGGTGCATCGAGTTGATTCTGTTGCCACTAGATGTCACTTCACTTCTCTATTTGACATTTTTACTTATCTTTGCCCGGCCGGTATAGTTTGTCTCAAAGTATACCGTGTTAGCTTTTGCCTTCATTTATGGATTATACCTGCCGACATTAATAAAACTGCGGATCATAGTTTCAATAAATTTATAACTATATTATCTATACATAATTACATTTTTAATTTAAATATTTAAATCTAATTCTGTTTCACTATCAGAATCATCATTGAGATTAATTACAATAGGATTTATGTTGTTTTGTATAGAAATGTAAGAGTCCTCAATTTTTATAATGTGCTGTACTGATTTTTTCCAGCTCTCAACTGGTATTTTAGTAATTACATTTTTTATCAAATTTATAACACTGGGACTTAAAATAGGTGTAACATTTTCTGCTCTGATCTTTGGATCTATGGAGTACCTAGTGCGCGCGTCCCTGGAGTTTTATTACAAATCCTTCTAATATCAGCCCAATTTCTTTTCTGAGGGGTTTTTGTGGTCGCTAAACACGAATATGACATTGACAAGGGCCTGCGGAGTACCTGGTGCGCTCTAAGGATGGTGTAAACGTCGTCTTCTGGAGTTTTACGACAAATTCTGCTAATATCACTCCAATTTGTTTACTCGGGGGGTTTTTGTGGTCACCACACACGAATATGACATTGACAAGGGCCTGCAAAGTACCCGGTGCGCCTAATCTCACGTGGATGGAGAAAAAATGGGTTGATCTGCGATTTAGCTTGCGAAAATTGGCTGGCACAGACTGCACAAACATTAACATTTATAGTAGAAAAGAAATATTTTTCGGTAAAATAGAAGTGGAGAATGAAGAAAAAAAAAGAAGTAGAAGAAAGCAGTGAAAATGATAAAGAAACCATATTTTTAATATGTATTAAACTTTCAAAAAATTGGTTTTTTATACTAAAATGTTATCAAAGATTAATTTTATAAATAAATACCATAAGCAGAAATTATACTTTTTAATTTTTAACAAATTACCACAAAATTCCAGACGACGACATTGATACCAACCTATTCGGACACAGGGTAGCTCAAAGACCATGATCTGGTACCGGGTACTAGAATACGACGTTTACACGATCCTTAGCGCTCACCGAGTACTCCGCAGACCCTTGTCAATGTCATATTCGTGTTGAGCGACCACAAAAACCCACCGAGTAACAAAATTTAGCTGATATTGGGAGGAACTGTCGTAAAACTCCAGAAGACTACGTTTACACCATCCATAGCGCGCACCGGGTACTCTGCAGGCCCTTCTCAATGACATATTTGTGTTCAGCGACCACAAAAGCCCTCCAAGTAACAAAATTGGGCTAATATTAGGAGTAAATGTAAAACTACAGAAGACGACGTTTACACCATCCTTAGCGCACACCAGGTACTCCGCAGGTTCTTGCCAATGTCATATTCGTGTTCAGCGACCAGGAAAACCCCCTGAATAAAGAAATTGGGCTAAGATTGGGAGGATTTGTCGTAAAACATTAAAATGCATTTTTATAATACACAACTGCAGTTTTTCATTTCCCATTAATTAGATTTGTTCACAAAGTTTGTAGACGTTTATACGATTTGAATGCAAAAAAACGCATTCAAATCTATCTTACTGCACAAAAAATCCCTCGCGCGTTACTTCGTTTCCTCGACTATACATGCTGAATATTGAAGTGTCTAATGCAGTTGTGAGAAATTTCCCATTGCATTGTAAGGGGTATCTACTAGCAGACCGCCCCGGCTTCGCACGGGTATTTAACAAAAATTTCAAAACTCATAAATCTAATATTAATAAGAATATTATAAAGAAAAAAGATTTGATTGTTTGTTTGTTTGCATTGAATAGGTTCCGAAACTAAATCCTATATTATTCCTGATGAACATAGGCTAGGAAATAATTTTAGGAAACTCACTCCCTAAAGGGGGAGAATGGCTTGTGAATTAATTGTGAATAATTAAAAATGATCTGTTTTAATATTATAATATTTTTAGATTACATCTGTTGGGGAGGTTAAAATGGGGATGTAAGTGATATGTACAGAAAAACTGTCATTTTTCAGGTTGTAAATATGGGAGTTGGTAATTAGACTTCTGATTACCCTGAATAAATAGGAGACTTTAGCTAAGAAGGAATTTTAGGAAACTTCTCTCTCCCTAAAAGGGTAGAATGGGGGGGGGGGGTAAAAGTTTGTGTGGGACTTCGTCATTTCTAGATTTGGAAGTGTTATGTAGGTTATTAATTACAATTAAAAATTATCTGTTTCAACATTTTTAAAATTACATCCCTTGGGAGTTTAAAATGGGAATGAAAGTTCGTGTCAAAAAATTGTTACATTTTAAAGTTGTTACTATGTAAGTTGGTAATTAGGCTTCTGAACTTCGTCATTTCTGCATCTAGAAGTATAAAAATTGGTATGTAGGCTATTAATTACGATTAAAAATAATCTGGAAAAAAAAAAATTTTTTGAATGACATCCCTTTGAAGTAGGGTTAAAATGGGGATGTAAGTTTGTATAGAAAAACGTCTTTTTTAAAGTTGTAAAATGGATGTTTTTGATTAGGCTTTTAATTACTCAGAAAAATAGTAAATGGTAATATCATCCCTTGGGGGGTTAAAAAAAGACAGATGAAAGTTGCACGAGAAATAAATAAAATTAAAAACCATTTAAATTTGAAAATTTTTAAAACGGGAAAAAAACAGCAGCAAGCCCCAAATTGTGGGCAAATATTTAAAGAAAGTTCAAGGGTAAAGGGATTCCTAATTTTGGATTTTCAAACCTTTTTCTCCCATTCAATGCAAACAAACAAACAATCAAATTTTCTCTTTTTAATATTAGTATGATGTTCAAATGTTCTGCTTCTTTATTTTATTATTTTATTTCAATGCATAAAAAACAGTTAGTAAGATTTTGCATTAGGTGTAATTTTTTTTTACATTGGACGATAAGTGTCTCTTTTTTTGGGTTAAATTCTGATTACTACTAACCACATCTTGTTCTGCTAGTTTTTTGAGGAACTAACTAATTACTACTCAGTGGTGGCCCACGATTTTCAATTTTTTTATTTAAAAAGGTAAGACGTGGGTCACACACTAAATATATACCAATGCTAGTCGCCTCAAGGAAAACACTTTAGTAAAAAAAACATATTAGAATTTGGGAAAAAAGTCGATTTTTTGGGTGCTCTCCCGGGAAAAATTGAATTGTAAAAGCAACTCCCTCTATTTTTATCATGGATTTGATTAATATATATCGTCAAATGCCAAATTTCGCAAAATTATCTTTCTTGTTTTTTGCATAGGAGAAAAAATTGTATAAAAAAATTTCAATTGGCTATAAGTCCAGTAACTGAAGACCGAAAGTACTTAAAGCTGTAAATAAATCTGTATAGTTTTCAATTGTGGTGCAATTCTTAGGTCTTCGCGAATGCTTTTGAGCGAGAAAAAGTTTATTACGATTTCGACTTGGAAACCCGCGAAAATGGGTCCCCAAAGTCCCAAAAAAGGGTTTTCCCGCGAATATCTGCCAAAATATTGGAATTAGAGAACTTTTATTCAGACAAAAAATTGATCACCTCGAAATCTATAAAAATGGTCCTTACCTTTTTTTCACAACACCAATATTTTCGCAAAAACGGCCGTCGAAAAATCCATAACTTTCCCACATTGGATAGATGTGGTAGTAGGCTAAAAATGCAGATGGGCAAAACAATTTTTTAACAAAACGCAAGAAAGATGGTAAAAGGAAAATTTTTTCTGGGATCATTGAACACTTGCTAAGGTCTCATTATAAAAAAGAAATGTTAATAATAAACCTTTTTTTGAAAAAATATCAATAATTTAATGAAATATTTCCCAAAATATTGTAAAAAAATTTTGGGCTTCTTTTCTAATATTCTAGAAAAATCAGAATGGGCCCAAACTCATATGCAATGGTAGGTACGGGTTTTCCCATTCCGATGAACTGTAAATAATTAAAAATGTACATTATTGCCCGAGTAATGGAAAAATTTCCCCCTTAATTCCCAAAAAATTTTGGGTAAATATTTGAAATTTCATTTTTGGGGTTTAAAGGACCATTTTGTTTTCCCAAACCGAATTTATTTTTTTTCCAAAATTCCCTTAAAGGTAAAATTGCGGGAAAAAACCCTTTTAAGATTAATTTCTCAAAGCCCCCTTTCAAATTTCGGCTATATGTTTTTTAGAAAAACATATTTGATCAAATTTACAAAAAAAATACAAATATACAAATAAAAAAAATTGTTTTTGAAAGTCCGGTTTTTCCCGTGGGAGAACTACCAAAAAAATCAACTTTTATTCGCAGGTTCCAGAATGAATAATTTCTTTAACAAAGTGTTCGCCTTGAGTAGAGTAGCATCCGGTACATATTTGGTGTGGATCCCATGTTTTACTTTTAAAATTAAAAAAAAATTAATATCATAGAGCCACTTTACAACCACTTTATAAGTAAATATTTTAGGTTAGATCTTATTCTTTAAAATATCCAATAGAAGAAGAAATGGCCAAAAAGCCGCAAGTAAAAAAAGGCGTCAAGGATTTTCTAGCCAGCATAGACAATAAAAAAAAGCCTTGTGAAGAAAAACCAGTAAACAAGCCTAACTTTTCTGTTCCTAATAACCCACTCTTAGCGGTCCTATCGTTTTTAGATTCTTTAACTTACTCATACGATGATGGACGAATTTTGGTACCAAAAGCCCAGAAAAGCAAAATTGTAAAATGCAGTTTTTGTTATTAAATCCGACATCAAATTTTAGTGATATTGTCCGTGAAGCTAGAGCGGAAGAAAAGAGTTGTGTGCAAAAATTTTTAGAACAAAAACCCTGCGCTCTATTCATAAGTTATTCTCTTAATAGTACAGATTACACAGCAAAATAGAAGCTGTTTTGTAAAATAAAATTTAACAGCAAAAGCAAAGACAATAATAGTTGTCACTATAGACGTACAAAACAATGCTAAATTTTTGGTAATAGGTTTGGACGGTCGTTTACTTTTGGCGGTCGTCCATGGAGAGAAAATACGTTTCACGCTGCTATATAAACAAACACTGTTCCCAAAGCTTTATCAATGATGAACAGGGAAAATTTTTTGGGGAAAAAGGACAAATTCGTAGTAATAATGAAAATTTTTTTGCTGTATAATGAAATTTTAATCATGTAAATTTTTACTTTGAATATATGTATGTCTGCCTGTTTAAAATTAAACATGAGACATACGAATTTGACAAAAAAAATGTTATGAAAAGAATGAATACTTTGTTAAAGGCCAGTTCGTGAACGTACCTAAGAAAAATTATACTATTAACAAATATTTCTGGACATTTTAATAAAGGCACCTGAAAAAGTCAGCAAAAATACACATTTTAATATCTTATTATTATTACCACTCGATAAACATAATACTATATGTAAGACATTTAATAAGAATAAAAGTTATTTAACTCTAGAAAACTATTTATAAATGTTGTTAAATTGTAGAAAAAATTAATAATCGTTCGATTTCTAATAATAAAAATATTAATTTTTGTGGTATAATTTTAGCATTTCTTGTTATGTGTGGATGTCATAAAATAAAAAAAATGTTTTAAAAAAATTTTTTTTTATTTTACATTTTATCCCAACTATAAATATATTTATTAATCAAATTTTTATTCTCAAAGTAAAAATTTACATAATTAAAATTTTATTATTATACAGCAAAAAATAAATAAATTATCATTATTACAACGAATTTGGCCTATTTCCCACAGAAATAATTCCTAATTATTGTTATAGCTTTGGCAACAGTGTTCATTTATATAGCAGCGTGTGAACGTATTTTCTCTCAATGGACGCCCGCTCGAGTAAGCGAGCATCCAAACCTATTACCAAAAATTTAGCATTGTTTTGTTCATCTACAGCAGGGTTCCCAAACTTATTTCGTCTAACGCCCACTTTAAAAATCAGTTATTTTGTAGCGCCCCCCATTTTTTTTGACCTTAAAAATCGCAATAACATATTAGTCTCGCCTGGAGTTTTATTAAACTTATATTCTAAAGGACACTTTTCTTACCAGAGAGAGCACATTAATGCAACTTTACAATATTAAGAGTATCTTTTATTCAAAATTAACAATAATCAACATTGAGCAATATTAATTCAACTTTACAATATTAAGAGAATCGGGGTAGCGGGTGGAGTTGCGGGAGGGCGAGCGAGTGCGATGCGTGCATGCGGCGGAACGTCGCGTCTGTTGAAAGTTCGAATCTTTTTACTGAATCGATTCATTTGATTCATTCACTTGAAAAGATTCGTTCGCAAGCGATTCACTTTATTATGATGCCGGTCGGACTCGCTCGGTTTTGAATTCCACAAAAAAATGTGATAGTTAAATTATTTGCCTAATACACCTCTGGTAATGTGAGCAAAATCGAAATATAACAGACCGCTCGCCACTTGCCAGGTTGTAGCACAAAAACGACCGATTTGCCGTCATAAAATACCGAATTACCAAATCTTTGAGTTCGAATCCGATTCTGACGTAGTGACCTTATGAACAAAACGAATCATCCAAACTAGGTTCGTTATTTATCGCAGAGCGATCAAGCAAGTGGCTCAAAAACGATTCGAATCCATTGAAAACAGGGAATTAATTTATTCGAAACAGTGCACTAATTCGTTCTTTTTAAACGAATCGTTCGCGAACGACACACCTCTAGTAACGTCAGTGACAGTCGCCGGACGGTCACAGACACACAAACACAGACCGACGAACCTTGACGGACTAAAATACAGGATTGCACAAATAAATCGTACAATATTTGTTCGCGCCAAACGTGAATTTATAATTAAACCTTTTAATTTTAATTTTATTTTTTCTTTATTTTTACTAGATTAGGTACATAAAAAAATCCCGCGTTTGCAAGTGCTCTGCTTGGCCGCAACAATATATACATTAAACATATTTTTAACACGTGTCTTCGGAGGGTGGGCACCTCACCTGCGACACATGAAAGAAGACACAAATATCTTTCAGTATTTGATACCTATTACTTAATATCTTAAGATATAAATAGCGTTGTGAACGCATTAAAAATATTAATTATTTAATATATTTTTAATTTATATTTATACAATAAAATAGGATAAAAATATGAAATAATAATTTGATGTTCTGTAGGAGAAGGATTTTAATTTCAGTGAATTTTAAAATATAAAGTGGCTGAACTTACAAATCACCCATCGCCCCCAAAATCACATCAGCGCCCCCCAATTTTTTCTGGGTATCTTACCGCCCCCTTTAGGCCTCCAGCGCCCACAAGGGGGCGTT
>JAHBCN010000154.1:0-261003 GCA_019359885.1 Listronotus oregonensis
TGACACCTCTTCATTTTACAAAACCCAAAAAAACTTAAAAAAAATTTAAAAACAAACTATTTTTTAAATGAACCCTAGCTCAAAAACAAATATTACAGGTTTCAAAAAGGGGACAAACAAAATGAAAAACCTGTACAATAACAATAAAAGGCCCATTCAAAATACTGCATCACGAATTCTCAAAGGAACCACGACCTTGGGGTCGGCGTTTTGGGCCAATTTTTTGGGGTCTGGGTGTTGGTAGATACAATTTTAAAATTGGCGCACTATTAAAAAAATCCAAAAAAAAACGTTTTTTTTTTTTGTGCTCTTTTTTAAAATGAAACACCTGTAAAACAGTTATGTGGCCGGCGGCGCCCAATTTCCCAACCCCTTTTACAAGCGTTTTCCTCGAAAACAAATACTAAAAACCTTTTCATTATTCAATTAAACAAATTTTTTTTCAAACTTCAAAGAAAAAAAAAAGTTTAATCGTTTCTATGGTCCCCGGGAAATGACACCTTTAACTAAAATCATGGCTTATCCAACAAGGGGAAACCCAGCTCTGGCTAATTGATTTTCCCCCAGACCCTAAAAAAAGGAAAAAAAACGAAGACTAAACCCAATGTATATATGTATAAGACTTGAAAATGTAAATAATTTGTACTTTAAAAAACTAGTTTGAGTTTGAGATTCCAACCTAAGGTTCGGGTTCATTCGCCCATGCCTTTTTTTTGTAATTAATTTTTTAATATTATTATTCTTTAAATATTTAAATTTCTTTTTTTTTTCCAATTAAAAAAAGAAAATAAAATATTTTGAAGCCAATTTGCATTAAATTTTTATTAACATTATAATTATTTGCAAAAACCAGAGTAATAGTTATTAAAGAAACATTTAAAACAATAATTATTACAACACACGGGGTTTGTAAGGTAATCATTGAAAAACATAGGTACATCATTTACATTCATAAAAACGATTCTGTCAGTACATAGTTTTGAGGCATAGATATGAAAGTAATGTTACATTATTTATTTAAAAAATTTGGTATACATAAATTTAAAAAGCATTTTAAAGATTAATAATATTAAAAATAATTAATTACGTAAAAAAAAGGCATGGAGCAGATTCAACCAGAACTTCGGGTTGGAATTCTCGAGCCTACTGCGAGCCACTTGGCGATTTAATAAAATATTACATTTTTAGTATATATGCTACACAACAAAAATTTAAAAAATTAAAACGTTTTTTGTGGGATTTCCTCAATAGTGCGCCTTAGTATTTTAAAATTATGATATACTAAGTGCACTCTATCACCACAAATAAAAATTGAGCCACATCGCCGACCCCAAGGCCTTGCCGTCTCCTTGTAAAATAGGAAAAAATATAATGATCCGTACTGGTACTAGTCAAGGAAATCCCGGCTCGTTCAACAATCAACTTTTGTTAGAGAGAGAGAGAGAGATGGGCGAGTTCGGCTCGGATGGCATGGAAAGATGTTCATCTCAATCTCGATTTGACTTGTAGACCGGCCGGGCTCTGAGGTCGATAGGGCGATCACTTTTGTCTACGACTGTGAACTACCTTAAATTTATTTTATAACAACAAAGCCATATTTCAGTTTAAGTTTGAGTTTCTTTCCTCCCGTTGTTGAGTACATTTTCTATTATTACTTTATCTATTTAAATTTAAGGGAGAAGCCCAATAATATTATTATTCATAACGTAATACCGCTGAAAAGGATCTGTCTACACTGTGTTATCAAAAAAAAAGTAATAATTAGTTTGTTTTACCTTTAGTAAAATGGTAAAAATATCGTTTTGTTTTAAAATACTCATCAATGAAGTGTTTTTTTTTCGTGCACCTCTGAAAAGTGGGCAACTCTAATAAGTCGAACCCATTAAAATCACCGGAGTTTTGAGAAAAGGATTTATCTAAGTTCAGTAGTATTGAGTGGCGACTCTAAGATTTTCAAAATTGTTAATCTGTAAAGTAAAACATAAGACACACACTAAATATTTACAGAGACATGCCTCTAGAAAAAATGAAGATTGCCCCGTAATCTACAAAAATGGTCCTATAGATTTTTAAAAAATCGATAATTTTCGAATAACGGGATCCAAAAGTTCCCTCATTTCAGCTGCCGCTCTACCGCTAGAATGCCGCTATCTTAATGGATTCACTTATAAGGGGGCGGACAAATTGTTCTATTACTTGTGCAATAATGTACATTTTTTAATCATTCAAAGTTCATCAAAATGGGAAAACCCGTACCTATCATTGCATATGAGTTTGGGTCCATTCTGATTTTTCTAGAATATTAAAAAAAGCAGTAAAAGTTTTTTTCACAATATTTTGAAAATATCTTATTAATTTATTGATATTTTTTGGAAAAATGGTTTCTTATTATCATTTCTTTTTTATAATAAGACCTTAGCAAGAGTTCAATGATCCCAGAGAATTTCCTTCACTATCTTTCTTGCGTTTTGATATAAAATTGTTTTGCCCATCTGCATTTTTAGCCGTTTTCGGAGTTCTAGAAAATCTGTAGAATAAACGCGAATCAAAAACTCATCATCTATTGAAATGCTTTTTAATGCACATCATTTGAAAGCTTAGAGTGTCTAGTTTTTAAATGTACTTTTTTTTTAAATAAAGTTTAATTATTTTCAAAAATCAGTGAAATCATCAAACCACTGACTCGCGGACTCAACTAACCACATCGATCCAGTGTGGAATGTTATGGATTTTTCGACGGTTGTTTTTGCGAAAAATATTGGTGTTACGAAAAATGGTTATTACCATTTTTGTAGATGTCGAGGCGATCTTCATTTTTCGTCTGAACGTCTTTAATTTGCATATTTTGGCAGATATTCGCAGAAAACACATTTTTGGGACTTTGAGGGGCTATTTTCGGCGGATTCCCACTTCGGAATCGTGATAAACTCTTTCTCGCTGGAAAGCATCTGCGAAGACCTAAGAATTGCGCCACAAATCAAAACTGTACAGATTTATTTACAGCTTTGGGTACTTTTAGGTCTTCAGTTACTGGGCTATAAATTTTATCGTCAAATCGCAAATTTCTCAAAATTATCTTTCTTTTTTATTCTAAAAACCATATCCAGCTAAATTTTTTCACTAGAAATTTTTTTTATACAAATACTTAAAATGCCCCTACTTTCAAGGAAAATGCAGATATTTTTGCGAAATTACTACTAACCAGAACTAACCACGATCAAAGTTTAGATGATGATGCTAAACTGCAAACTGAAACAAACAACATCGACACGATGACGCCAAGAAACAAAAGATATTGTCCCTCCTACTCGTGACAAAATCTACTAAATTCAGACGCTTCCATACTTATCACGTATTTTCTAACGCAACAACAACACTACTTTTACTTGGTATAACTAATAATAGAAATTTTATTTGTTTATTAGCTGCTGCTAGTTAGATTTGGGAACTAAACATGAACAAACAGTTTTTGACCTGATAACTCTATGGATACAAACCTAAATATTTTTAGCGTTCCTCAATGTCCTAAAAAACAAGTATTTTGTCCACATTGTTTAAGAGCCTAACATAGCACTACATTTTTTTACTATTACTTCAATAAAACAAATAGAGAATATATTGGTCCTAAACAAATTTCCTCTGATGCAACCCTAAATTGGTTGAAACAGCCGTAAAAATTACTAGATTGCAAAAAAAACTTATAACCCTACCTTTGTCCACATGGTGTTCCCTTTCCTCTTTATCATCGAATAACTGCACATTGCAAAATCTCTTCCTGAACGGCGCCAAATTCTCTATAATATTATCATAAGGAATGCTACTGCAACTATGCGTCCTGATCTTCTTCTCGAAGTGATTCTCCGGCTGGCTCTCGTTATCCAGCAACTTCATGAACGTGTATCGGTTCAGACTCGTCGTTGTGGTGACGATTTTGGTGGTTTCACTGTCCGTTTTGACAGTTTTTATGGTGGTCGTTTGTTCTTTCGGTGGCGACTTGTAGGTTCTGTGGGGTTCTGGGGTGGTGCCCTCCGATAAACCTGTAACAATATTGAATTTCTGGTAGTAGCTCACGCAGAGAAGCGTCCAACTTCATCCTTTTTTAGCCTATCACACATTTTTTATTAGTAAAAAATAACCCCTTATACCTAAACGACAGTTCTGTTGAAAAAAATAATACGAAATTTTATAAGAGCTACAAGCATTTAAAATTTAAATATACAACAATGGCGCAAAAAAGGTATCTTCTTCACGAGCCGCTAACCACATGTACTCACGATGCCTGGTCGACACAGGCCACTGCAGCTAATTTCCAATATTACACCCTGGATGAGAGTGAAGTGGATAAAGTACCAAGCGGACCCACTCCAAATGTTAAAATTTTTATTTACAATCAGTGGACAAGTGGCATTTTTATTTATTGATTTAAAAAGTAAAATACTATAATGTTTATTTTCGTTTGACAAAAACACCTCAACAAAAATTTTAATAAAATAAATTAACAAAGGAAAAAATTTATATTGAAACTTGGCAGGACTTGCGTCATCACAAGCCATATTAGTCTGACGTCAAATTTAAAGAGCTAGGCGTGAACTTTACATCGTAGTTGAGCCGAAACTATTTTTTTTTCGAGAAAAATAGATACATTTTTAATAGGCTAGGGATGAGATTAAAAATCCAGAGTATTAATATCCGAATTGGCTTCGCTTCATATTCTATTCATTCTGCTCTCAACTAAGATGTACATTGCAACTTAGTCGCGGTGTGCTCTGTCTCGATCAAGCATTGTAAATATTTGTAGTTAGCGGCTTGTAACGTAGGTAGGGTTAAGATGATTAAAATCAATTAATTAAAATCATAATTTGAATCAGTATGATATAAAAAAAATCATAATTAATTTAAAAAATTTTAAAATTTTTACACTTAAAATGTATTTGTTCATACAAAAAATAAAACCCAGACGCATTTTTATGTGATGTTATTTATTTTTATTATAATAATCGAAAAGAACAGCTGGTTATTACAAAAATAAAACTTTAAAAAAATTAAAACCTTAAACCAAAAAAATCTTTTTAATACAAAAAAAATACTTAAATTAAACAAAAAAAAAACTATATAAAAAACCTAAGTGTCAAAATGCTTAAACAGAAATACTAGTTTAGGTGCTTTCTCACTACCAAGTATGTTTTTATATCTGAATAAGTAGAAAACATCCTTTCGATATCAGCATCGGTGCAAAAGCACACAAAACAGAAATCACTATAAAGTACTTGCTTAATTTCTGAAACATCTTCTTGAGATCTTTACCCCTGTACTGCTGCATTTTTGATTAATTTCTGTAAAAAAGAGTTTTGTCAAAAGGGTCCGACTTAGCTTCCAACTTAATTAGTCATGGTAATAATCCTGTGTCTGCAAAATGTTTTGGGAAAAAATGTGTAGAGCATCTCTTTTCTTCGCTATTTAAAGAATATTTTTGTTTATTGTAGGATCCAAAATATACGCCAAAAGTAAAGGGGTTAAAAGCTTGAATATATCTGTTCATAAATAATTGATATTGGCGCAAGATTCTTTCTTTTACAAATTTAAAACTGTTTAACCCAAACCATATGTAGACTGTTTGAAATAAAAATGCATTTTTTTGTTGCATTACATCCAGTGCTATAGAAATTTGTTTTAGCAGCTGTAGAAAATCTTTAGCCATCCTTTTAATATAGTTATCTGAAACTTTTTTAAAAATCACTAGAACAATTTGATCTGTACGCTCTTCACACATTAATAACAATTTGGGGACTTATTTACATAGATCTCAAAACAATCTGCAAGTGTATTTCCCTCTAACATCCGAATTTAAAAACCCAAATTTTTTCCCCCTTTTTCTTTATATACCGATTGGGAAAGGGGATTTTGGATTTCTTGTCTATAACACTGGCCCATTTTTTTCTAAATTTTTACATAAAAGGAATTCTTTTGGAAAGGCTTTAGCGAAAAAAATTTAAACAGAAAAGTGCGGGGGCCATTTTTTACCCGGCCCGGGGTACCCCAAACCGGAAAGCCCCCCCAAAATTTAACCCTAAAAATAAAGTTTTTGTTGTCGCTCGTAAAAAATTTAAAAATTTTAAAATTAAAGATTTTTAAACCCTTTAAAATATTTTTTTAAAATTTTTTTTAAATAATTTTTTTAAAGAAAAAAAAAATTTTAATTTTTAAAAAATTTTAAAAAAGCTAAAATTTTTTTACAAAAACCAGTGACTTTTTAAGGGGCCCCTTAACTTTTAATTAAAGTTGGCCCCCAATTGGAATTGAATTTTTTACTCGAGCTTCTAAATTTTTGGTCAAAAAACAGTTATATTCATTTTTGCACTATTTATTAAGTTAATAGCCAATTTGGAAGATAGTCAGCTGTATGGGGATGACAGATGTATTATTTCAAAAAGAACACTTTTTCTCCTTTCATCGAAACGAAAAATTTAAACGGCTCATTATGTATATTGAACCATCCATCTAAGGACATGCAAGAGATTGTCCAGATTACTTGTTAAAACAATAGCTTTTTTTCTTAAATATTTCATTCGGATTTAATGATAATGAAACCCTAGATGGTTGAAGGTAACCAGGTCTTAGCATGTCTTGACCTTTCGAACCTCCTTATTTTTTAACTTTTAAAACTAAAATTTGTTCTTTAAAGGCTTTGGCTATTTGTCTGTCCAATTCTTTTTCCATTTTTTAAATTGCAAAAAAAATTAAAAAGGTATTTTTTTTTATAAATAAATAAATTAATTTTGTTTTTAAAAATCAAAAACAAAATGTTTTCCGAATCAGCATTTCCTTTAATTTTTTCGGCATTTTGTCCGTCCCCAAAAAAATTTTTGCCAACCAAAAAAACAAACTAGTTGCCCCCAATGGCTTAGAAAACCAAAATAAAGCGCTCCCTTATGGCAAAGTTTTAAGAAAACTAAAGCAAAAATATTACCTTTTAAAATAAAAGTGCGTATCGTTTTTTACCGGGGGTTTTTTGCCGGTTATTACAAGTTTCGACAAAGCGACAAACTTCAATACTGCGCGGAAAGAAATTTTTACGTTAATACAAGTTTTGATTTAAAAACTTTCGCAAACAAATTTGATGTTACAACTTTTCCAATTTTGCTTCGTATCTGTATTTTTCCCGCCAAAAAAAATTTGTTTACTTAACAAAAAAAAATTTTTAAAAAGGAATTTTTAAATTTAAAAAAACATTTTAAAAAATTTTTTTTTTTTAAATCATGATTTTTATCAACCTTGGAGTAGATACTTTTTGTACAAATTTTAAATTTTTTTATTTAAATTTTAAATACTTGAAACTTTTAAAAATTTATATAAAAAATATTTGGCGGAAGTGTTTTTTTAGGTATTTTTGGGAAATAAAAGAAAGGTACAGGGTTATTATTTTAAGTAAACAGGGCTTTATTTTTAACTTCCCTGTAATTTTTAAAAAAAGAATATCGCCATTTCGTGTATTTTTTTTCCGTAGAATTCAATAATCTAATCAGAAAAACATTTGAAACAAAAAAAGTTACAGCACGAGTGACGTTTTTTTAAATGGAATACCCCATATATTTTTTATCAATAGAAGAGATTTTCACGGGGAAAATTCGGTGATATAGGGGTTGCTGGGTTTATTTCTGTGGTTCTGCTGCAATTGTCTAAACACTGCATGATACTATAGGGATAATTTCACCTGAAAAAACCTGGCTGCCACAGGTCACAGGTGCTTATTTGTCAAAGTCAAGAATTTTAAAAATACGTTTATTACTTTTGGAGTAGTTTTATAATGAGGTTTTCATCAGAAGAACGGCTTCAAATTATATTATGTGCTAAAAATGATATGATATATCTATTTCTAACCCAAGCAGAAAAATTACAATAAACGGAAAAAAATAAAATACAATAGGTAAAATATGGTGGTAATAATAACACTTTTAACAAAAAATTATAATATTACTAATAATTTAAATGTTCTATATGACCCCCGTTAGTTTCGAAACATGATCTATAACCCCTCCTTAGCCTTTCTAAGCTCGCCGATATTATTTGAGGTTCTTGGTTAAGACGATTAATTTCAATTACAATTTTTTCTCTCATTTCTTTCGTGTTTGTGTTTCCATTTTGGTAAAAGACATTCTTCAAGTGATCCCCATAGAAAAGTGTCCAAAATTGTAATATCTGGACTATTAGGTGGCCATCTAATAGTGCCATAACGTCCAATCCACTGATTGTATCGGCGACTGAGATACTAACCACAACTTGAAAAAGCGCATGGGGCGGCGCTTCGTCTTGTTGCCAAATTATCTTGCGATACGTTTTGAGTGGCAATTTTTCTAAAATGTCCTCAATATCGTTTTCAAGAAGATTGAGATATCTTTCTCCAGCTAAGGATCCCTCATAGAATATTAGCCCGACAATTCTATTGTTAAGCACACCACACCAGACATGAAGAGAAGACCTCCTTGATATTTAATCTCTTGAAATTTCCTGAGATTTTGTCTTGCCCAGCTGTGCGTATTGCGTCGGTTAAATATTCCTGATTTAGTGAACGTAGCTTCATCCGTCCAAAGAATCGTTTAAAACAGGGTAGGATCGTTATCTTGTTCATGGATTAAAATTTGGGAAACAAATTGAAAGCGAAGTTCCTTTTGTTCACGTGTTAAATGCTGCACTGGAGGAACGTGATATGGAAGATACTTAAAATATTTCAGTGTTCTCTGAACCGTCGCCTAGGTTACTCTCCTTCTTGCAGGGCCATACCTCAAGTCTCTAACTGCGTCAGTAATTGACTTCATGGGATACAAAGTCAAATAATTTAGAATAGCTCGATCCCGGTTTCTTTTTCTCATTGTAGTTCTTTTTCTAATATTTTTACTGAGATATTTCAGTGGAAATTTGCAACATATCTTCGTTGTGTTTCCCTGGCGTTTTCTCCACATTTATAATAGAGAATTATAATTTGAAGCCGTTCTTCTGATAAAAAGCTCATTATAAGAGTACTCCAAAAAATAATGAACGTATTTTTAAAATTCTTGACAAATATGAAACTATCCTTATAGTATCATGCAGTTTTTAGACAATTGCAGCAAAACCGCAGGAAATAAACCCAGCAACACATATATATTACCGAATTCCTCGTGAAAATCTTTACCTATTGATATAAAAATATACGGGGTATTCCATTTAAAAAATACGTCACTCGTGCTGTACCTCTTTTGTTTTTGTTTCAAATGTTTTTCTGATTAGATTATTGAATTCTACGGAAAAAAATACACGAAATGGCTGTATTCGTTCTTTAAAAAAATACAGGAAAGTTTAAAAATGAAGCCCTGTTTACTTTAAATTAAATAACCCTGTACAAGGTCCCTTTTTTACAAAACCTACATAGCTTGATTTAGTGACTGACTACTGAGAATTAAGCCTAAAAAAATTAGTTATTCTCAAACGAAACGCAAATTTCGAATTAAAAAATATTATCTCACTTACCTTTAACCTTCTTATTCTTCTTTTTACTACTGGCAGTCTTACTCTTAATCTTACTTTTCTGCGACTTACTTTGGGGTGTTTTGAACACATCTTCATCCAACGGCTGTCCCTTAACATCGTTAAAGTCAGCGTCGGAGTCCAAAGTGTGATACCCCTTGTTAAGTTTTGACACATCCTGTGGGGAAGTGGAGTTATCGATAAATTCTATATTATCGATTTTATCGAAAGCGGTCGATTGGGGAGGTGTCTTGGAGGGAGCTTCATGGTTTAAATTATTTGCTTTGGTCTGAAAAAAAATGTAAGAAATTTTGAATTCTAAAGCAACGACGCCTGGGGCAAAGTCTTAAGGAGGTTTTCTGGTTTGGAGCTCCGATTTTTACCTCAATTTAAACATTTTTTGTCTAAGGTGAAATCAAACAATAAGTAAAACAATGCTTATACCCTTTTATTCTTCCATCTTTAAGCTACATTACCATTTTTTTCGCCCGAAAATGTTAAACCCGTCTCCGGTAGACGGGTGCACCTGGTTCAGGTAACTGGCAGGTCGGAAACAGACGAGAACAAAAAATTATTAAAATAATGAGTGTAGCTACGTATGTACATAAAATCCAAATTTTTGAAGCGACTTTAACTTTCGAGGTTGCAACCAGAGCCAGTTTAATTCTCTATAAATGGCAAAGCGGCATCAAAATTGGTTTAGTAATTTTCCAGTAATCCATGCGCCCAGCAAACAAATGTGAGTTTTGGGAAATCGCGTTGATAGTTTGGAAAAGGCGCTTGATGACGCGGGACGGCCGGTCCGATGATCCTGTATTTCGGCTATAAGAAATTATTTCCGGGCAAAACGGTTTTGTCCATATATTCTCTATAATATACTAAACTAACTTCTAAACCGGAAAACCCCTTTGATTGGATAAAAATAGTTAAAAAGAATAGAAAATAAAATGATACCCAACAAGTATCACCTACACGCCCTCTACAGGGTGTCCGGAAATGACTAAAAAATTTAAGGTATGATTCTGCATAAAAACATATTAAAAAAGGTATATCATAGGTCTGGAAATGCTTAGGAGCTACAGGCCCTTGAAGATGGTGTCATAAAAGTGGTTTTATTTAATTTTATTAGGATCTACTTACAATAAAGGAATTAACTTCTACATATAAGTTAGAGTGATTGGAGGTCACTTTTTGAAAATATCAGGTGACCCCTATTGCAACCAGTGGCGTGGGAACAAAAAGGTGGTTAGTTATTTAGGGTTATATTTTTTTCGAGTGTATTTTCGCTATCTTTTAAATAAATTATGTTTTTTTGTACATTTTTATGTAAAAAAGGTTCCCTGTTGGGATCCCGGTGCCATTTTTATGTTAGCCGTCGACAAAGTTGCATCTTGGGTTCAAAATCTTCGGGTTTTAGAGCCTGAACTCTTTGAAATGCCTCTTTGCGTAGCTAGCCTACTAGTGCTTATCCCTGGATTACTTGCGACTATTTCCAGAACTATCTCTTCAGCTTTGACAGTTCGAGTGCTACATGGTCTACCAGTTCAAATCTGGTTTAAAAGATCCTTTTTCACAAAGTCTTCTAAGTACATTAATGAAAGTTGAATGCATGCAACTTGGCAGTCAAGGTACGTCTCTTGATATAATCTCCGCGCTTCGAGAGTGTTACAATTTGCTTTTATACAGAAGATGAATTTGTGCCATTTCTTAAAATGAGTAATTATTCATTTTTCAGCTTTTTAGTGAAATTCTTAAATAGTAAAAACACACAAGTCACAATAACGGGTTGTTCAACTAAAACTTCAAAAAGTGACAAAGTGAAGTTGCTTATTAAACAAGTTCAAATGCATTTGAATTCAGCCAACTATGATTTGTTGGGGAAGCTATCCTATCGGCCAAGTGAATGGTTGTTAAATTTAGCGGACTTAGTTGTTAAAAGTTAACAACGGTTTAGAATGTTTAACAAATGTCAGATTTTGACAGGTTGCCTACTAAAATCTTTGAATAACCTGACAATGAAGTTTTGTTGAACATTCTAAACCGTTGTTAACTTTTAACAATTGCTAAGTCCATTGCTAAATTAACAACGCAATCGTCATTCGGCCGTTAGTGTTACATTTTGAAATGAAGTTTTTGTGGAATCCACAGGTGAATTTAAAAATGTACCCAATGTAGAAGGTACCGTAAATTCCTTTTTCTTTTTGGCAATGGGTGTAAAAGAATAACTACAAAATACTATTCAAGCATCTTCTTATTTTTATTACATAGCCTGTTTACTGTATTTACGCACTGCAGTCGTCCTTTTAAGTCCGTTTATCTCGAGAACCGTCGACTATACGACTTTATACCAAGGGAACCATATTTACGTAAAAATATTTAAAGAAACATAATTTATTTATAAGATAGCGAAAATAAACTCGGCGAAAAAAAATATGGCCCTAAATAACTAACCACCCCTTTGTTCCCACGCCAGTGGTTGCAATATGGGTCACCTCATATTTCCAAAAAGTGACCTTCAACCACTCTAACTTATACATAGAAGTTAATTCCTGTATAGTAAGTAGATAATAATAAATTAAATAAAAACCACTTTTATGACACCATCTTCAAGGTCCTGTAGCTCCCTCTGGAAGCATTTCCAGACCTATGTTAATATGAACTTTTTTTCATATCTTTTTATGTAGAATCATACTTTTAAATTTTTCATCGTCATTTCCGGACATATGGTGAACTATCATTTTGACAACTCATCTCATAACGGATACTGACATGCCTTGTTGGATCTTATTTTCAACTGATTCGGTCCCAATAAAGGAATATTTGGGAAATTCTTGATTTACAAGTTATTTTCCTCATGAATAGATATTTTTGCCACACATACTTACTTTATCGTCCTTTTTCCCAGCCGGGGGAGAGACGGCAGCCTGAACCAATGCCGCCTCCTCCCCCACTTCAACTGAGGAGACCGATGCCGCCCGTTTTTGCCGGCTAGAGTCGCTCTTTTTGCTGCTGCTCGACGTCAGTGATCTGGTCCAGGCGAGCGGCCCCCTTCCACTCCCACGGGGCCCTCCTGATCCTGAGCCGCCCCCGCCTGTGACCGAGTCGACGGAGGCCGCTTTAGTGCGCGGAATGGTCGTTAAAGTAGTCCTGGAAAAAACAGGTTTATTATTTTATTAAGGGTTCTAAACAAAAACAAAACTGGTTGGAAAACCTTTCTCCCAAATATATCTTCTCGAAAAAAAATTAGTGTCGCCGTAATTACAGTTTAGAGTTTACGCCTGTGTAAAAGTGGATAATTGAACAGTAAAAGGCTCTAAAAAAGCAAATAGTAAACATCAGTTTCTGTTCACCTTCGGTCGGAAGAGAGCTCGTAAAGTTCTCATGTGGAAACGTGCATGGCGGATATAGATAGAAGATATGTTGCGGCCCCGGGGAAAGTAAGAAACTTCTGCCAAATTGATAAGAGGTGGCGTTTTTCCGTTTTTGTATTGTACAGGAGGTGTTTTCCAATGGCGGAAGATGGATGCGGGCGCAGCGGGAAGCGTCATAACTGACAGAAACTAGTTATGCGCAATACCACTAACAGTCCTTGGCTTGACCGCCATTAATTTGTGCCTTTTATCGATATAAAATAATTTTGTGGAAACATCGAAATTTTTTAGAGCTTAGAACCCGACATTCACCGACAAAAGCCCGGGAAACTCACTTTGCGATACCGCCAATGTGCCTTGAAAGGAAAGCTCGAGTTGCCGCGTAGCGTAAATAAACAATATCAAGATTAAAATAGTAAACGTAACCAATAAAATATAAATTTTTTACAGAATGAACAAAGTGTTATAAAAAAGAAAGACTACATTATTGTTGAAGTTAAAAAAGATGAACTAGTGAGTTCAAGGTCTAAGTCGATAAAGATATAAAGAAACCTTTTTTTTATCCTTGATATTCAAAGAACATCGAAAAGAAATGGATATATTGCTTTTAAAAATTCCTGCGGGAGAAAAAACCTGGAAGCTAAGGCAAAATAATGAAATATAATAAAATCCAATACCTATAATACTTTATAGACAACACTATGGTAAAATTTCACTTTACATACGGGTCTTTTTGGGGCGCTGATTACGAACCTAAAATTAGTTTTTCCGGTAACCTCTGGTTTTTGAGTTATGAGGCCTCCAAGTGGACTAACCTCAAAATTATCCCTTCTTAAAACTGATTACCATCAAATGGGAACATGCACTGATTAGATACTTATATATTAAACAAATATACTAGAATTTACAATAATTTATTGTCTATTTTTAGTAACTATCCTTTTAAATAAATGCACTTTTTTTTTATACAGGGTGCCACAATTGAAGAAGGGCATGGGATTGGAAACCGTAAGAGATGCGAAGTCGGTTAAATTATTGCAAAGTTGCTCATTTAGGTGCCTAACAACATGCCGTTTATAAAGTTGAAAAATTCGAATACTTCCGGAGATATCCGGAAAAAAAAAATTTGCCGATTTCGTTTTTTATTTTTTCTGACGTTATTTAAAAAGATATGGAAAAACAAAAGATATTTTATCCACTTTTAAGCACTACAAAACAGCTTTAAAGAGATTTTCCGTACGACGTTTCGTTTTCGTTAAACCATCAACTTTATTTTTTTAAATACGGCACTCAATTGTTTATTACATTTTTTTGAAGCAGTTATATTCCCAATTACAATGATGCATATTTTTCATAAGAGACAATAAGTTAGACAAGGAACGCACATCATTTCTTATAGGGGCGTTCCATATTTGTTAATAAATATTGGGTGTTAAACATTTTTATAATTGAGATAATAAGGGGTTTGAAAATATTCAATAAAAACCCAGGTCTGCATTTAAAAAAATAAAGTTGATGATGGTTTTACGAAAACGAAACGTCGTGAGGAAAATCTCATAACGCTGTTTTGTAGAGCTTAAAAAGTGGCCATAAGAAAGTATCTTTTGTTTTTCCATATCTCTTTAAATAACGTCAGAAAAAAATAAAAACGAAATCGGCAAATTTTGTTTTTTTTCCGGATAGTACTCGGAATGTTGCAACTTTCTAAAGTGGACATGGTTAGTTACGCAAATACACAACTTTGCTATGATTTAACCGACTTCGTATCTCTTACGGTTTCCGAGATCCCCATGCATGCACTTGAATCTGGGGCACCCTGTATGATGTATAACTGATTGCCTAATTCATAATTAAGATCTAAAAAAAAATAAAAAACCGAATTTATTTGAGGTGTTTTTTACTAAAAATAAGCAATAAACTTTTGTAAATTTTGATGAATGTATTGTATTGAGCACTTATATATTGCTAAATCAGTCTATGTTCTCTTTTGATGGTAATCGGTTTCAAGCAGGAGGATCTGTGATTCTATTCAGTCCTCTCATCCAAGATGTAATATTGGAACTTAGCAGCAGTGGCCTGTGTCAACAAGGCATTCTGAATATGTTTGGTAAATTTTAAATGCTACCAACTTCTAGCTGTGTTAAAAATTTTCAAATTAAAAAAAATATTTGGCAGAAGTGTTGTTTAGGTATAAAAGGTTATTTTTAGCTGATAAAAAAAAGGTGAGCAAACGAACTATTGTTACGATTGTTTCTCTAATTTTAAATAAAAATACTTTTAAAAAAGGTCTACTTACGATCCCTGATGGAGCTTGGGGCAGGTCTGCCCCGTGATTCCCCCTTTTTCGGGATGACAAGCGCTGCACCGAGGTGCCCTCAATACCCCAACCAATCCCTTGGACTTTCTGGGGCCATTACGAAAATATCCTGACAGGCGCTTGTTCAAGTCTTCTAAGTTCCAGTATGAAGAAAGAATTTGTTCTTTCTATTGACTCTTCAATATTTGCCGCGTCCTTAAAATGGTAAAATTTGATCTGGCGCAATTTTTGTTAAATATATCTATACTAAATTATAAAAGGAAATATTTGATAGTTTGCGTTGAATAGGCTCCGAAACTACTGGACCGATTCAAAAATTCTTTTACCATTAGAATCCTTACATTATTCTGATGAACATAGGCTAGGAAAGAATTTTAGAAAACTTACCCCCTAAAGGGGGTAAGGGGTAGAGTAAACTTCATCAGTTCTGTACTTAGAAGTATGAAAATTAGTATTTAGACTTTTGATTATGATTAAAAATGATCTGTTTTAATATTTTTTAGATTACATCTGTTGGAGAGGTTAAAATGGGGATGAAAGTTATATGTAAAGAAAGTTGTAAATATTGAAGTTGGTAATTAGACTTCCAATTACCCAGAAAAATAGGAGACTTTAGCTAAGAAATAATTTTAAGAAATTCCCTTCCGCTAAAAGGGTAAAATGGGGGGGATATAGGTTTGTGTGAAACTTCGTCATTTCTGGATTCAGAAGTATAAAAATTGTTATGAAGGTTATTAAATACAATTAAAAATTATCTGTTTTAACAATTTTGAAATTTACTCCCCTTGGGGGGGATAAAAGTTTATATAGAGAAATTGTCATTTTTGAAGTTGTATATATGGCAACTGGTAATTATGTTTCCAAATACGCCGAAAAATAAGAGACTTCAGCTAATAAAGTATTTTAGAAAACTTTCCTCAAAGGGGTAGAACGGGGTGAAAGTTTAGATCGAACTTTGTTATTTCTGGACTTAAAAGTATAAAATTTGGTGTGTTTTATAAAAAAATCGTTATTTTTAAAGTTGTTAATAGGAAAGTGGAAAAAAAAGAAAAGGTCAGGTAAGAAAGGATTTTAAAAACTTTTCCTTAAATGGTTAGAATAGGCGGGAAGGTGAAAGTTTCTATGGAACCGCATTCATATTACAAAAGAATAACAAATGATATACGATAAAAAAAAGCTCAATTGCACGACGCGCGCTACACCGCGTAGTGTGTGAAGGAAGATGAAGCGCGGAGAGCGTGATGTGGTGTGATGCAATGGAGTAGGAGAGGGAAAGAGCAATACTCCGCCAGAACGGGAAGAAACTAAAACAGCCAAAATTGTGCAGTCCACGCCGGCGAAGCCGAGCGTAGTATTGAATAAAAATATAGATAATGACCATTGACATCCTAATAAATACAGACATCACTACTTATATTTTGAGCCTTGGCAACACAAAATGTCGTCGGTGCCATCTATTGTTTCTACTATAAACTTTGACATTTTTGAGCACAACGTTCTTTAAAATTTGTTGTTATTTGAGCAAGATTTGTGTTGTTTATGGTCACTTAAAAATTGTGAGTCAGAAAACAATGCAATTTACTCGTTCATTTTCGTGCAATGATTTTTACCACTTTGACGTGAGTGAGAATATTGCGTTGAGTCTTATTTTGCAACAGTGGTGCAACTTCACAATAAATGGACAAAATAAATCAAAATTATCTTATGCACCTGAAATTGTGCATATGGAAAAAATTGCATTTTTTACTTTGGAATTTAAAAAAAAATGTGAGATAATGCAAACCACTTGACTTTAATTTTTCTCGTTATTTTTGGTCTCATAAATGCAGAAATTAATGCCAAAGTCAAATTTCAAATAAAGTTACTAATAAAAAAAATCCCATATGATGCAGACTCCACTGGTCACAATGTAGATCATAAAGAGGCATTTTAAAAACAATAAATTTATTTTTAAGGAGAAATTATTGTTGTTTTTATTATTAGGCTTAAAATATTAATAGTGCCCCATGTATTAACCCATTAAGTACTAGCGTTCCATATATGGAACGCAAATCAAAGCACCATAAAATGGTTGAAAATAAGAGTGTACTTGCAAAGTCTCTTCGTAAGTCGATATTTTTAGGTTGCTGAATATTCTGGTAACGTGTCATATCAGTTTAAACATCGAGTAAACGAAAAGAGTTCTTTAAAAGTTATTTGCTCCGTTCAGTTGTCTGGTGCATACACGAAAATGGCGCGTCGAGATGTGTAAGTACATATTTTAATAAGTTTAGGAATATCTAGACTAAAACTAATACTATATTAATAAATTTTAATGTACTTAACTTTGAGTTTCATTGAAAAAATCATTTATTTTGTTTTTCTTATTTTCGCATTTTTTTTTCTGCCGTTCCTTATATGGAACGCTAGTCTCTTAGCATACATAAAAATCTGTATGTTTATTTTTAGGTTAACGGTGCAGCAGGTTGCTAATATGTTTGAAAGTGAAGAGTTTTGGCAGGAAATGGATACTAACGAGCATGTGCAATCAGTCTACATTAAACCTTCGGAAAACAGAATGTTATCAGACGGAATTGAAACGATAAGGAAAACAGGCTGCCGAAAAATTGTCCTATCTAACCGCGCCATTTTGATTATGCTGCGATTCACGACAGTTCGATCGTTGTTTCTAGGTGGATGGACAATTCAGTTGTCACTGTAGCTTCAACAGTACATCCGGTTTTTTCATTATCAAATGCACAACGGTATTTAGCAGCTCAGAAAAAGAAAATTGCCATAACAAGGCCACAGTGTTTTGAAAAATATAATATGTTTATGGGAGGTACAGACCAAATGGACGCCAATATCAACTTATATAGAATAGGTGTAAGGGAAAAGAAATGGTGGTGGCCGATTTTCACTTTGTTACTAGACGTTGCAATTCAAAATGCGGGGGCCATTTACAAGGTACACAATCCAGAAACCGCAAAGTTGGATATTAGGAGAGATATTGACAAACTTATCTAAAAAATTTTCAAAGTTTGCCAAAATCAGGTGGAAGACCCAGCTGTTATTCAAAAGATTCCAGAATCTCCGCAGATATTCAGCTTGATGAAAAAATCGTTTATGGAATATATCCCCAACAACCAACGCCGACGATGCTCGGACAAAACCATAGAGGCAGTTCTGTGCGCACACAGTATCGCAAATGTGACGTAGGATTATGTATTGAGTGTTTCGTTAATTTTCATACTAAATAAAATAAAAAACTTGATTTATAAATTTAATGATTTAAATAAATGTTTGATTATCTTGTTTAAAATTATTTTTATATTAGTAATTTTACGAACCCTAAAAACTAGCTTCAATATATGGAACAGCCGCCATCTTGGAAATAATAAGATAACATTGTACAAATTGACCTAAAACGTATTTTTATTGCTAAGTAGAGTATTAAAATATAATTTACTCCTTTACATTTCAAATATAAAAAACTCAGTCCTTAATGGATTAAAATGCCTTTAAAATTATTATTGTTTTACGGTTACTGATTGAAATCTATTTATTTTGCTTTAATGGAATCGATTATAATATATAGCATTTGTTTTTGGGAAAATTCTAATTAGTATCTATTACATTAGTGTTTTAATTTCAAAAAAAGCAGTTTTGATATATTTGTTAAGCTAAGTTCAAAAACTCATGTAATCCATTATTTTAGAAACAGTATTTTTAATATAGAAAAATCTTGGTTCGATACCAAGAATTCTCAACTTTATCTTCCAAATCCATGTTCCCCTTAATAAAAACAAAAACTTTAATTAATGACTCAAAAAAATGTTTAATTATTAACCTGTTGGTATAACCCGGGAAAAAATCTATTAAAAAACACGTCAAATCTGGGTTTTGGGGAAGGTCATGAATCGAGATAAAACATTTTGCATTCTCTTTAAAAACAGATCAGCTAAAAAGTGCCGAAGAAATAATAGATCCTCGAAAGGGGTTTTTTTACCCCCCTTTTGAAACATATAGTTCTTAAAAACTTTTTTATAATTTCTTTGGCCATAAATCGAATATTTTTAAAATTCTGGGCTCCCTATTTTACCCTAAACAAAACATAGTTTTGCTAAAAAAAAGTTTTTCCCTTTTTTAATGTACATATCTTTTTGGGCCACTGAATTCAAATACGATATTAAAAATATATTTGAGGTATTAGAAGGCGTAATTAACCATTTTTACCCCCTACACCCTAAAACATACTTACGCTAAAAAAAGTTTTTTCCCATTTTTAATGGTACATATAGGTTTTTGGCCAATAAATTTAAATATGATGTCAGAAATTATAATACGAAGGGTAAACTACCCCTATTTTCATCCCTCTTCCCCACATTTATTGGATATTTAAATCTGCAGTAAGAAATAATATACAAAAAAAAAAAAAACTTTTAGCGCAATATATTTTTTAGGGTGCGGGGGAAAAAAGGGGACTCGCCAGCCCTCAAATGTAATTTTAAAATCATTTTCAATTCAGGGGCCCCAAAAACCTATAAAGAAAGGTTTTTAAATAATTTTATCCCGGGGAAAAATGGTGAAAAACTGGGGATAAAAAGCACCTGTTAGTGGATCCACTATTTCTTTTCGACACTTTGTAGTTGATCTGTTTCTAAAGGAATACAAAAGGTATCTTGATTTATGACCTTCCAAAATCATTAAACGGGAATTACAGATTAACCTGGACTAGTATTAAAAATATAGGTAGTTTTCATAAAATCTAATTTTTAGCCAAAAACTTTTGTTAGGAAAAGGCTTATTAAGTATTGTCTGAATACCGTGAAGATAATTTAGAATAGATTTACTGCATAGAACCATTATATAGCCTTTTTTCTGATAATATTATATTATTTATTATTATTCTGTGTTATTATCACAGTTTTATTTTATTTCTTATTTCTGCTTTGTCGAAAAGATATATAACCTTTATACTATATTATTATTATTAACACAATTTTTGACAGCATTTTATACAAACTAAATGCATCTTTTAAAGAAAAAAGATAAAATTACTTTTTACATTTCTGATTTTAAGTTTAGTACTTGCATAATATTTACCTTATCAATTAAAATAAATATCCTATTAACTCCTTTCTCTCTTTTGACTAAAACCTTAAATACTACTGAGCACCAATTGATTAACTAGATTTTTTTACTATATGACTAAGAATTTCTGGCTAGCTTTTTACAGTCTTTACGATCTACTTTTCTAGGTTTTGCGGTGAAGTCTTCTAAAATGGATTTTCTATCACAAGTCGGTTGAAGTTTAAATTGAACAATCTCATTGCATTTCAAAAAACCTGAAAAAATATATCCGTTTTTAGATAAATGTGATTAAAGTTTTTATTATTCATGTTTTCTTTTTATAAAGGATGTCCCAATGCATTTAATCAGATTTTATATTAGCCTGTGTTAATAATCATATGAAAAACACTTATGCAAAATAAGAGCCAAGTTCCTATCCAAAAATGTCATATTGAGATCTAAAATTAGACCCAGGATTGATAAAAAAACAAGTTTTTTTTTAAACAAAAATCGATGATTTTTCTAAAAAATCCCAAACTTTTTGAAGCTGCTAAGGCTACGGAAGTAATTGCTTGTGCTGGTTAAAGGGTTTTTTTCAAAAGTAACACCCACAAGATTAAAGCGTTCTTTTTTTTGAGACTTGGCCCATATGTCCAATTACATTGGGCCCACTTTTTTGCGTTGCAAAAATGACTTGTTTTGGGGCATTAAACTGGAAAAATTTTTTGGGGCCAATCCCAAAATTACTTAAAGGTCTTGTGAAAAAAGTATCTGCATTGACCTGGGTTTTTTTCCCAAAATTTAAAAAATAAGGGGAAGTTTAAAATTTAAATAGGGGGACTATCTCGCAAAATATGGGTAGGAAGGTTTGGGAAAAAAATCGTTATTGAAAAGAAAAATTGGGAGTACTGACCGGGGGCCCCCCCATTTAATTTGGTTAACGGCGAACTCAATAACTGATATATGTCAAAATGAAAGAAACTGAAAAAAAGAAAAATTAGGGGAAGACGTGAAGGGAATTTTTAAAAAGCCCATCTGCCATCCTGATCAAAAGCGGATATGTCAAAAGAAGACTGGGTTCGGAAACCCCGGGACTTTTTCCCTTTTTTTGGACAAGGAAGAAGATCAGCTTTGGGTTTTGGCGAATCCTACTTCTGCCTAAAAGGGTTTTCAAATTTTGGGGAAAAATAATTTTAAATTTTTTCAAAAAACGAAAAAAGGATATATCTATGTTTAAAGGGGGGTTTGTCCCTTTTTTGGGGGCAGGTTGCCGTGCGCTTTTAGTTTCGGGAAAAAAGCCCCGGGCTAAAATTTTGAAAAGCAATTAAGATGGGTGTAAACCAGGTTCCCTGTTGTTTCAAGTTAGTCTTGATAATACTGGTAGACTTGCCACTGAAACGTAAATAAGTGTTCAGAAATTTTTGGGTTTTTTGGAGGGTGTTTTCTTTTTTCTATTTCGGGCAATCAAAAAGTTCATAGGGGTCAACAGGGCTGAGCAGGTTTAGTCGCTATATCCCAGGACCAGGACGGAAGTCGTTCCATTTCCTAGGAACTTTCCAGGCGAGTAATCCCAACAATAACATATTAAACATGAATCCGCGACAAAACTATAGAACATATTAGTAAAGTAACAGTTTGTGTGGTTTACTTCAGGGACCGATTTTATGCTTTCTTTGGGTTTTTTAACTGCTTTTTTGTTACCTACATTAGTTATTCTTTCAGAAATTGCATTAACAATTATTTATATTAAAAACAAATCAATTCTCTGGTAAATATTTAGTAAAACTAACAATAAGAATTAATTCTACAGGAATCATGCTATGCAGGTTGGCAGATTGGTAGACCAACAGCGGTAAAACTGAAACCTCAGCATTATTTTCATTTACTCTATACCAGCTGATCCCACACAAGCTAATACAATGACCTAATCTTACAAAACAATATTTTCTTACTGTGATTCTAGACTACATTCTTAGTAGTTTTAGATACTAGTCTTAAATAAAAATAATTAAGCAAATTATGTTTTTGTTTTAATAATTTCAACACAATCAAGCACAGATTAATATATTTACACTAAAAATAAGCGTTTTGAAAAAATCTCATGTGGGATTAAGCACAGGGGGAAGTCTAAGTAAATCCATTGACATCCCATTAGATGGGGAGGGGTCAAAAAATCGCCTTAGGTAAGTAATGGACGCCCCCTTACCGAAACCTATATTTTTAATTGATTAGCTTATTTTGGCACAAAAAAGGGCTTTTATCGTTTTTTCTGTTGAATGTTTATATTTAAAATAAGGAGAGATAATATCTTTTTACGTGGGTTTTTAATATTCCTGGATGGTTGCTATTTTGGATAAAAACTAAATCTGACCTTGTTAAGCATTTCTATTATTATCATTAAAAAATAAATTGAAAGGAGCCAGATATATCTCATTTATTTAACATTCATATTTTTAATTAAATTAAATTAAAACAAATTTTGTTTAACACTTTAACTGCCATGTGTACAGGGTCTTCGATAATATTTACCTGGATACCGGCCAAAAAAAATCAAAAGCTTTTTCAGCTAAAGAAGAAGTTTCAAGATTCATGAAAGAAGCACCTGATAATATTTACCTTCTAATAAAAGTTGCTACAATTTTTGGATTAGCCGGTGCTTGTAGGAGAGATGAACTTACAAAATAATGATTGATGACATACAGGATAATGAAAATTTGATAGTGGTGAAAATTCCTGACAGTAAAAATAACACTTCCAGAATCTTTGTAGTGTCGATGGAAACAAATAACGGACTTTATCAGCAATTGTACCGTAAATATGCAAATTTGCGAAAACCACATACCCCACACAGATGTTTTTTGTCCAGTATAAACAAAGGAGGAGGGCATGCAGTCGCAATGTGTGAATAAATTCAATAGGTAAAATGCCTTCAGAAATTGCTGCATACCTAAAATTAAAAAATCTGAAGAGTACACTGGACATAGTTTTCATCGATCCTCTGTGACTATGTTAGCGGATTCTGGAGAAGGAATTACCAATGTCAAGCGACTTGGGGCTGGAAATCAACGGCTGTGAGCTGAGAGCTACATTGATGAATCCACAAATCAGAAAAAGGATATGTCCAATAAAATATTGACCATGAACAACTCCCCTCTGAGCTAAAAGTCAACCTTCATCAACCGTACAATAGAGCGCTTCCATAAGCCACCGCTAAATGAAAGTACAGTTCTGCAATTAATTTACAATATGCTAATAATAATAACTGTTCTTTTGTTGTAAATGTTATCAACAAATAATTCCCATTTATAAATATGTTGTAGTAGTTCTTTCAGATTAAACATAATTTAAAAATAATAATTGCTTTAATATTGTGGTATTATCTGACGCTTGCGTCGTTAGAACGCGGCAGTCGCGTGCGGAAAAGTATCACTTTGCGCACTTGTTAGGAAAATAACTATTTTTCTGATTTCAAATGTATATACATTGATATTTGAATGAATAGTTTTAAGATATTTTAGCTTAAATTATAAATAAATTGAAAAGAAAATAATATCAGTATCAAAAGCCGTGGAAACAATAATAGTATATTAAACAACAAGGTTTGAAAACGACTCTTTGCACACGGGCAGAGACAAATTGATGGACCGAGACGAGAATTAAGTCTAAATCTATGGTATTAAGAAAATTTTCTAACGAGTTTACGATACTTTTTATACGACTGCAAATAAAAAAAACATTTTTTGTCATGAAATTTTTATTTTAAAAACAAACGCAAAACAAAAATAATGAAAACAAAACTACAGACTATAATTTAGCAAACAGGAAACTTCATAACTATTTTAAAATATTAATTGTAATGTTTACTTCTGCAGGAATCGTCCGCATTGTTGATCGACTTTTAACATTGGAACAACATTTTCTGGCACCTTGCTTATACAGTTCTCTGTCGTCGGCATGTGCGGTTTTCTTGCGGCACTTCATTACTCAATTGCTGTTGTGGCTGTGCCGCAACAGACGACACAGAAAGGAAGAGATCCTCTGAAACATCCATTTTATTACTAAGCGAGTCATCTATATAACTTTGGCGACTAGCTGGATTTCCATCCACCATGGCGCTTCAGAGACAAATCTGATCCAGAATTCACCAATATTGTGGCTGACGCCCGCCTAAAGAAGCCCGGTATAGGCTTCTGGAGTTTCCAACATCAAAAATTTGGCGATGTTTTTTGCCATACCCCAATTTTTTTAAATTTCCCAAAATTTTTGGGGAGTGCTTTTTCCTTTTTGATAATTAAAAAAAAAACGATCTTTTTGCGGGAGTGGAGGTCAAAGGGAGAATATTTTTTTAAGATGGTGTAAAACTTCCTGACACTGTAAATGATCTCGGCATCTTCGTTTTGGTATTCTCTAGTTTAATTAACATTGCGCTGCCAAAATCCGTCATATTTTTTTTTTTAAGGAAGCAAAATTTTCTTCTTTGGGCATGCCCCAGGGGTCCGATGCCACCACTGCCTGAAACAAAAAATACCGATAAGTCTTTAGTTTTATTCATTTTAAGTAAGTACTTTATGAAACTAGCACTATTTAAAAACAGAATTGGGTAACCCTGCCTACTAAACCTTCTCACTATAAAAAATGACACCAAAAAATAAATAAAAAAACTGTGATGCCTACCTTGATTAAAATATTTCTCTCTGAAGGGTTCTTTAGGAACGGCAAAAATCATTCTTAAGAATTTTGGACTTCTTTGGCACATAGTTTTCTGATTTTCTTTTATTAGGCCTGCAACTTCTGGTTTTCCCCAAATTCCGTATTTTGGTTTGCCTCAGGGTTGTTTTTAGCATGGAAAGGTGCTCCATAATGTTGAAGACTTGTATTTGTTACAGCTCTTAAAAGTACACCAACATAACATTTTGGGAAAACGTTTGTACGTTATTTGCTTGTCTCCACTTCATAAATCAAAACGGCTTCATATCGATCTCTTGACTTTGTTGGAAGTAGGTTTGACGAGATTAAACTCGTTTTTTTTAGAATTTCTTCAGAATCGACTTTTTTTCGCGAAATAAAATTTTTTTTGTATCAAAATTGGTATCTAATCAACAAAACAAGAAAACTATGACGGTTGCTATGGAATAAAGCCTACTTTGAGTTTTCTATATTTTTGACATAAAAAAAAAACCATAATAAATCATATTGAAAGACAAAACCCGGGAAAAAAAACATATTTTCCTTGCACACATTGTGCAAAAAATACAATTTTCAAAGCTTGTTTAGCGTGTGCAAAACCCCATTTTCTAAAGAAGTTTTAAAAAAAAATTTTAAAAAAAATAAAAAAATTTTGGTGTTAATTTTTATTTTAAAAAAAATAAAGGGGGTTTTTTTTTTTTTTCAAAATAGTTTTTCGTCAATAAAATACCTCAATTTAGGTTTAGCAATTAAATTCTACGTGTAAAGACAAAAATTTAAAAAAAAAAAAAATATAAATTTTGGGTTTTTTTTTAAAAATCTTTAATGGGGAAAAATTGACATTTTTTAATTTTTTTTTAATTCTCTTTTTGATAAATTTTTAAAATAAAAATATTTTACAACAAAAAAAAAAATTTGCATGTTAATTTTACATCCCAAAAAGTGGAGCCACGCATCTAAAAGGAAAAATATTTTAAAACCCAATATTATTTCTTACCAAAAATTTTTTGTGGGTAAAAAAATTTTTTTAAATAATTTTTTTTAAAAATTTATAATATGTTTTTTTTGTTTGTATTTGTTTACGATATCACATGTCGTACTTTCATTATTTTTCGTTTTCAACTTTTTTTTGGGCCCAATTTCAAAATCTTTAGAGATTTTTTGACCCCCATTCTTCATTTTAATTTTAAAAAAATTGACACATTCGTTTGTCCTAATTTTTGGGAATTTTCCCAAAAAAACAGATTATATTTAGGGCTTCCCCTTTTTATTTATACTATAAATATAAATATTTTTTCAAAAATTGTATATATCAAAATTATAATTAATTTTTATCCCCAAATTTTTAATGTCTAATATTTATGTAATATAGTATAAGTAAAATATCTTTATTTTAACACGTTTTACTGTTTCAAAAAATGGGGAACAAAAAATTAGTCTTCAAAATATTTTCCTATTTTGGGCAGGGTGGTCGGATTTTTTTTTTTATTCTCTTTTACTTGGGGTAAACCCCGTAGGGGTCAAAATTTTTTTTTGTACATACAGAGTTTTTTTTAAATTATTAAGTTTCTTTATATTTGTTTTGATTTTTAAACACCCTGTACATACGCGTTGTAGGGTATAGTGTAACATAGTTTTTATAAATGTGAAAATGTTTGCTTTATACGCCAAAGTTAGTTTTCTGTCCTTTTTGTGTAAAAAAATTTTTTATCTGCATATTTCAGGTTTAAATTGAACACAAATGCTTCTTGTAGGAATGGTTTTTAATATCGATATTTTATCGATATAATTTTCCAGCCCTATTAAAATATTAAAGTCATGTTTTTTTATTTATACCGGGATATATAAAAATATACTGGGTGGACCAATTAAACGTTTCGAAAAGATTTTTTAAAAACACTACATTTTGCATAGCTGAAGGATAAATAGAATAAAATAGGTAGTAATACAATGCAATCTTACATTGATTTAAAAGCAAGTTAGAAAAGAATATCGAAAATCGAATATATCGATAAATGCTCATCTCTATTTCCCCATTTACAGCACAAACCCACTTTAAATATCTAGACATAAAAAACGGCCACCAGGTTTTATATAATTGTTCCAATGTTATTATTTAAAAAAAATTTCAGGTATTTTATTGTTAAAGAAAATTTTGAGTGATTTCTAAAATATCTTACACAATATTTTTCGAGAGGGACCCAGTACGTTTATATTTTTCAATTTTAAAAATTTAATGGAATTTGTAATTTTTATTTTTTCACATTATTAGCTTGAAGTTGTCAATTTTTTTTTTTTCAACACCAAAATTATAGTACAAATTGAACAATTAGAAAACTTTTTTCCAGGATATAAATGATTTTATTATAAAAATTTTACATTTTTGTCCTTTGTGGCCTACTGGATATGTAAAAAAGTGTTTTTTGTATCATTTTAAAAATTTGTTTATGTTGGCTTTTCAAGCATCAGTATGGTTAAAGCCAACAATTTTTTTTGTATTTTGTGTACCCCAGCCTATTTGTAGGGAGGTCATAGAAAAACTTTAAATATACTGTTTTTGGTTTCGTGAACTTTAGCTCCTTTTTTAAAAACAGCACATTTTATATAATTTTTTTTTCAGTTATTTGTTACACCATTAAAAAAATGGGGCCGGGAAAAATTAATTTTTTCACTCATATTAACACAAAATAAAATAATTTCTTTTTTTCCCCATATAAAATATACTAAAGTAATATGGCTGACTAAAGAAAAAGCGAGAAAGAATACCTACAAAAAGAGATGATATGATGTCATTTTGTTTAGGATTTCCCCTTAAAAAAACAATGTTGCCAGATGTTTTCTAATAAGGAAAATTTCATAAGCGGAAAATGGTTCGGGCTGTTTTTGTCCGCTTAGTGGAGGTGTCCCTTTAAAAGAGGGAAAAAAACTAAAAAAAATTTGAACACATAAATACATAGATATTTATTAGAATAAGTATCAAAATACACATAGGACATATTATTTTCAAATGTTATTTATTTATAAAATCTAAAATACTCTGGACGCATATTTTGAATTTTTTGCTTTAAGAGACCTGATTGAAAATGGTCTTCAAAATTTTTTTTGAGGTGTTGAAATGCAATGTAGTCTTTTTACAAAAGTTTTTTAAGTCTTTAATTACTTTTATAGCCTCACTATATGTGTAATTTGTTGGTGCTTTCAACTGCGTCAAGCTTGACATCGTACTTCTTTCTTCTATTGCAGGCGGTCAGTCACATTATCAATGGCGTCGTCAATGTTTGAACTTTTTTTCTTCTGTTGTTGCAGTATCTGATTTCAACATAACTCTTAAGGTTTTCTTGTGTTATGTTCATTTTCGGCACACCTTTCCGCTTGAACTATTGTAGATAAAGGAAGATAGCTTCGATCCCATTCAATAAGTAGAATCACTGTAATTTTTTTGGAAACCAGCCTTTTTCAATTTGTATGGTTGCTGATGATACTTTATCCCAGGAAGTTTTAATGTAATAAAGTGTTTCTAAAATATTTATGGACTTCCTAATTCTGAAACTGATTTTTAATTCATCCATTTTTGTTAAAATGTGCTTTAATATTAACCCACGATAATAGAATTTGGAAATTTTGTATGATACCCCCGGTCTAAGGGTTGACACATTGAGGTGGTATTGGGGGTAAAAAGAAACTTTTTATTTTGTAGATTTAATTCACGAGGATGGGATGCTGCGTTATCCAAAAATAATAAAAATTTTTTTGTTTTTGCCTAATCATTTTTTTTCAAATTGTAGCAACCACTCATTCATAATGTCTTGTGTCATCCATGCTTTTTTGTTAAACTTCCAGATTGCCGGAAGTCTCTACTGATACATTTTTAAATGCCCTAGGACGGGCCGCTTTTCCGATCACTAACAAATCTTCTTTTGCCCTGCCATATTAGCACAAAACAAAATTTTTAAGCCTTTCCTGGAAAGTTTTCCACCGCTGCATTTTTCCGACCTAAAGGGAGAGTTTTGTCCGGTAAAGCTCGGAAGAAAAGGCCAGTTTCATCCGCGTTGTATACATCTTCTGGCTGATACCCAAGCAGGAGCGATGGCAATTTAATTCTAAACTGATTTTTCGTCGTCTTGACTAACATCTGCTGATTCTCCGGGGATACACTTGAAACTTATTGTATGTCTCTTACGCCATTTTTCCAGCCAACCATTGGATGCGCGAAAGTTCGCAACGTTCAATTTTTTTATTTTTGAGCTTTAGCCTTCACTATAGTGCCTGATATTGGAATATTTTGGCTACGAAAACACGAGAAAACCAATTGAAACACGCTTTGTCAATTCGAAGTCCATCGGGTCTCAAAAACTTTTTTGGCCGATATTGCTTCCCGACTTCCCACTGCAGGCGAATGTTGTTTTTATTCTTAACGATTTTTCCCCGGCTTGAGTTTTTCCGATATTAAATTTTTTTGGCGAGCTTCCGTACTGATAAACATTCATTTTCCGCCGTATTAACAACTTATTTTTTTACGCAAACTAAGAAGTTTTTTAATAGGCCATTTGATCATCTGAGCATACACTATTTTCACAATCAAAAGAAACAAGAACCAGAGATCAAGAACTAAATACATATGAGGAAATCCCACTCAATACAGGATCGAAACGGTAATTTCCCCCGGAGAAAAGGAAATTTCCCCTGGCCGGTTTTATTTTAAAAGGGGCAAATGCCAATAGATATGCAAAAATTATGTATTTTACTCATACAGTCCGGAGAGGTTCGGGGGCCGGAAGGGAGGTATCAATTTTTTTTTTTAAAAAAAAAAAATTTCCGTGTCCGGTTAGGGGATTAGTTTTACAGGGAAAAAAATTAGGCAACAGTTTGGTTCCAGAGAAGGTCCATAAAGGAGGTGTCCGTTTAATAGAGGTGTCCGCAAGGAGAGGTTTCATTAATTTGTTATTATTGAAGGTTGTTTTTTCCCATTTACCAGAAATGAAGTTTTTTTTTATAGAAACAACAAATCAGAACTAACCAACAACAACTTTCAAACTATTACCTAGTTTTGGTTAGTTGTCGTTAGGTTTTCCTCATTAAATTGTAAAATTTCTTTATCATAAATGCGCCGTCGAACAATTTTTTTTTTTTGATCTGACAACGCCAAATTCTGGCCTTTACTTAACCAAAAACATAGTATTTTTTCGACTTTTAATTTCATTTTTCTCTGCAAAAATGCATTTTTTGGATTTTTTTTTTTGGAAATCTACTAAACAAAATGTGTTCTTTTTATCTGTAATTTTTAATTTTTTTTCAAATCGAATGGAGCTAAACTACACCGGACCCCTGATTTTTTTATCTGAGTTGGCTTCTAGGAAATCCTTAAGTTTTAAAAAATCTTTAAACTAGAGCTGGGCTATGTTATCGATTTTTTTCTAGTACGGCGATGAAAGTAAATAAAACACAGTTTTTTGCAACCCATCGTTAAACTGCCTTAAAAAAGATGACTTTTCTTGATGCTTAAACGAATTCCAGCATAAACAAATTTGTAAGATAGCACTACTCACGTGAGTTTTAATTTTTTGCACATCCGTATATTTGTCTCTATGAACTATGCACTAGAACTTTTTTAGCTTTTTGTAAGAGGTTTTTCTTTAAAAGGTAATATTTAAATATTGTTATTACATTAATAGTGTTTATATAGAAAAATTAATAAATCATTTATAAAAACTTTTGTTTTTTTATTTTTGTTATTGGGAGGGAGCGGAGTGTATGGTGGGGACAGCTGAATCGATTGCAGCGCTCGCTGTGGTCAAATTTTCGTTAAATCATGTTTGATTTAAATGTGAACAATTAGATAAAGATATTAAAAATGGCGCATAATAGTTGCTGCGTAGTTGAATGTAAGAATACTGGCAAAAAAAGTAACTGCAAAAATTTTTTACATTTCCCAAATGCTAGTTGGGGAAAATTTTAACAAAGGAAAATGGATAAATGCAGGCAGACAAAAGATGTTGAATTAAATTTTCTGCTTAGTCGAACGACGTGGTTTGGGCTCATTAAACAACTACAAAAAAGAAGAAAAAATTACTCGTTTCTTGCCGTGTACCGTTTGTTCCTGTCTTTTCTTGGAAGTTTTTTAATAATTTGCAAGTTTTAAAAAGAAAAACGTTCTTTTTAGTAGGCTAAGCAATCAAAGAGTGTCTGCAGAACTGACTTTAGTGTCTGTGTAGTCTTCTGTGATTGTGAATAGAGAAAATAGCTATAAAGTCTTTAAGTAAGTAAAATATATTGAAAAAGCCCTAGACTCGTAAGTTTGTCAAATGATTTTTTGTCGGAGCCCGCTAGTTTTTGAGTAATGACGCCCCACTCACATAATCTCAAAATTGCATAGATTCAGTGGCGGCTAGTGGTCGATCTTTCGGGGAGGTCATTAGTTAAAATTTCAAATGCATATGGCTTAGTTAAGAAAAAAACCTTACTAAAGGATTCAATTTTAGGCATTTTATTTCACACAGACGTTTACTCCAAAGAAAATTAAAAAATAAATGAATAACAAACACCTCGAAAAATGCGTAATTTTCCTCTTCGCGGCTGTTGACCTAAACCAGGGGTCTCCAAACTTTCCAGCCTTAAGGCCATACTGATTACTCCAGTAAGTTCCGAGGGCCAAAACCATATTATCATTGTTGCCGGTGGTAAGAAGTGAAATAGTCCACTGATGAAAAAAAAAGTCCTAAAAAGTACACAACGTTTAAAAAATCGGACTAAAGTCCGCAAAACGGCAACACTGCATATTATTAATTTTCCTGTCATTACCTGTAATTTCTAGATTAGTCGTAGAGAAGAGCCATGAGGAGTAACGTGACACGACATCTGGGGGACACAGCGGAAATAGGTAGTACCTTCTATCGCTAACAGATGGCGCTAATAGCACGTACAGAATAATCTCGTTGGTTCGAGAAAGTTCTGGTGTCTTCCACTCACTTCTAGATGGCAGTAATTGAAATATATAAGAAGGCTAGTGGCGCAACCACAAGTCAGTTCCTATGACACTGTTGTTAAATAAAATATTGATACCTCCTTAAAAGTGTTTGTGCGTGTTTAAGTTTAAGACATCCTTATAACAGTATTTTGATTTGAATTGTTGCTTTTGTGTGTGAATTAGTAGTATGGAAAAAAAAGCGAAAAATTGATAGTGAATGCAGAAAATTCAAAGATCAGTGGAACATTCAGTATTTCGTAATTGAGTCCAGTAACAAGGCGCTAACAAAACATTTTCAAAATTACTCAAAATATACAGGAAGTTTGCGGACAAAAATTCGAAGCTATGCAGCGCGGATTGAAATCGCAGCAATCTTCATTTTTACAAAACTCAAAACTGAACAAGAGGCTGGAACTCGTGCCAGCTTTCGTGTGGCTCTTGAAATTGCAAAACGTGGAAAACCATTCACCGATGGAGAAATAATCAAAGAATGCATAATTTTTCTTTACAATCTTCATTTACAAAACTCAAAACTGAACAAGAGGCTGCAACTCGTGCCAGTTTTGTGTGGCTCTTGAAATTGCAAAATGGAAAAACCATTAATCGATGGAAAAAATGATCAAAGAATGCAATTGCAGCAAGGATTTCATATGTTATTATGTTTGTTATAAGTTATGTGATTATTTAAAATGTATAAAATGTTAGTTGGTTTCATTTCAATAATTTGTTAGTTATTATATACTGAAGTTAAATTTTCTGCATATTATACATGTCTTTACTCATTACAATTCCGGACAAAATCTGTCCGCGGGCCGGATGTGGCCCTCGGGCCGTAGTTTGGAGATCCCTGACCTAGACCATGCGATTACACTGCTTCGGAAAGCAGCCCTAATCGCCCCATCGTAAATTAGATCGAGAATACTCGATTCGGCTCCGTTTAACACAATGCAGGCTGGCAGCCAGGCAGCCCGGTTTTTTGCCAACTAGCGAAACCACCGATCTGGAGATCGCTGCGCGAAGCTTGTGGAATCCAGTAATCGATCAACGAGTTTATATGCTTAAAATAATAAAGGGAGATTTAAAAGACTGAAAAAAAATATATTTTTTATTTATATTATTATTATTTTTGTTCGGAAATATTAGTCGAAAATATTGGGAGGTCATTGACCAAATGACCCAATGGAGGAGCCCCCACTGTACAGATTCCTGAAATTCCTGCCATTTTCACCTAGGATATTTAACTCGAAGTTGTTCTGACATTTTTAATGTTATCCAAAATACCTGCCCACAATTATGGAAGGAGGCAACATTACGAAAAATACCGTTTTTTAAAAAATTGGTCATTTTTGCGCGTTTATCTTGTGACCCAAGTACAGGGTCTCAAATTTTCGACACATTTATTAGGGTATGTTCGTAAATGTGAGGCTATCAAAAAAAGTAATATCGGCCTGCATGTGCTCTTTTTGGGTCAAACGGTAAAATGAAAAATTTTCGCTCATTCAAGAGATACGGGGGAAAATCAAAAAATTGTCAATTTCAGAATGACCCTTTATTTTCTTAGTTAAGAAAGATTCAGAAAAATATTTTATACAAAAGTTGCTTTATTATGATTGTTGAATAATCTGCTGTTTTCAAAATAAGTATACGGCTTCAAGTAAAAAAGTTATCGCACTTAACCTCTTTTTTTTTTAATGGGACACCCTGTATAGTTTAATCTAAAAAGATAACATAATAAATTATGTTTTAAAAAATATAACACACCCTAAATTATATTTGTTTTTTATGCGATTTATTTAAACTTTATTACTTTTAACCACAGTAGGCTATGAAACAAATGGTAATATCCTAGAAACAAAACCAGGTTGACATTCGAGTTGTTGTTAATATTTAACGTCAATTTCATTTTTACATGTTAATTTGTGAAAATGGCATAAAGATTTTGAAAAATTTGATATATCAGTTTATATTGAAAGTGGAAAAACAAAGACATGCTGCAAAATTGATATTTTGTTCTCTGTCCGCTATATCGCTATCGTACAAAAGTAATGCGATTTTCAGACTCTTGTACATGCAGCTCTTTGTGAAGATTAATATGATAAGAATAAAACTTATACCTGTGCAAATAACTATAACTGATATTTGTCTCATTTTGGCATCTAAAGCATGTCGCCTGGTACTCGTATAAGGATCAATAGTTATCGCTCCTAAAACACCAACTGCCATATTTTCATTTGCTTGGATTCTAGTCCGAACTCAAAGTATAGATATAAGGAGTCCGAACGTATTGTTAAAAGAATGACAATTTTAGTGTTGTGCAGGAAATATTATCTTTGTTTCTTGGACTTTAATAGAATTACATGATTGATTAACAAAATGAAAAATCTGTAATATATAATTGTACTTTAAAAAAAGAAACAAAATATTTTACTTTATTAAAACTAGATACTAACAAATATATTTTAAAATAAATGAAATTATACGACTAAGCAAACAATCATTATCGAATTTAATTATTTATCAATGAAAAACTTACAATTACAAAAAAATGTACTTTTAATTATTTACAAATATTTTTAAGGTTACTTATTTTCGGTGCTTTGAATTATGATTTTTTTCACTACTTTTTCTTACTCATGCACCCAAAAAAAGCACATCATTGTTCCATTTTTAAATCAATCACTTAAAAATTCGGAAACAATTATTTTTATTTCATTAGATTATTTTTTATAATAATCAATCACGTAGGTACGCATTTTTAAAAAGTAATCATAATAATACTAGTAACGATACGTCTTTGGTTTTAGCGCCACGAGTGACAAAAAAGGGTACTATTTTTATATAAACAAATTTTGTTATAAAGCCTATACCGTTCGGACTTTTTGTTTATCTATACTTCGTGTCCAAGGAAGTTTAAAGGTGTATGGAAGCCCAATGCTATGGCCCATTTGATCAAAAAATGTCTAGCCTTATATGAAAATAACTGTCAGAGTTGGCCCCGCCGATTCTGAGCAATAGCAAAATTCCACGAAATAATTTAATGTGTTCCTACTTACACACTAATAAATCAGTGTGTAGTTAGGCAACACATTATACTTTATGAGAGCCGTAATGGTCTTAGGTTGTCTAAGGTTTTTGTGAAAGGGGCGCGTATGAAACTATATCCGCGCTGTATCGTCAACCGTCGTCGTCTCATCATTCGTCATTTTCGTTGTGGTTTGTGCCCTTTGCGCCGATTGTTTTGTTTTGTGTGAGTACCTATATTTAGTGTTTGCAGAAGTTTTTTGGATTGATAAAAACCTCCTTATTTTAGTGATTAGTGTTTATTAAATTGTGACTATAATTTTGTGTTTATTGTTTGTTACTTATAATATCGTAACAAAATGATTAGAGGTTGTATGGTTTTGTCTTGCAAATCCAAGGGTAACATACCCGGCATTTTTTACTTTAGGTACGTATTTCTTATATTTAAATTAGGTGCTTCTTATGAAACGTAACGTTAGGTGACCGAAAAATAATAATATATCAATAATTATGAATAATAAAATAATGAAAATTTCATAGAAAATAGCAGTGAAAAAAGTAAGGCAATCTTAACTATCTTTTAGATGATTGCCACAATGTTTGTGTATTTCTGTGGATTATTAAAAAGAAATAAGGTTTACATTAAGGTACTTTTATTTCATTTAATAATTTAATACATTCTTTTAAAGGATCAAAATTATTAATTACCTGGCAGACCAGGCAAATTTTAATATATACAGGTCCCTCTAATTGAATGAAAGAAAGTACAATTTTATGCTAAAGTTCCTTTTTGCTTTTTCTGTATTTGTTTAAGAAGAAATTAGATTTTTGGTTTCTTAAACTTACATTATCAACTTTTTAAGCTCGACATACTGTAGACACATAATATTTAAGGGATACTGTTACAATGGATACCTAGGTACCAAAGGTTACTAAACATTTTTAACCACTGTTATTCTGTCCCATGAATGTTTGTTATTAGTGAAAAGTATATGCCTAAAAAGCAGTTAATAATAAAAATTTTCACTTTTTAATGTAGAGATCGAACGCTGTTAGAATAACACCGATACGTCACGGTTTTATACGGGTTTGCCATATGAGACCGTGACGTATCGGTGTTGTTCTTACAGCGTTCGATCTCTACAACCAGAATCTTACGATTAGATTAAACTCATTTACACTATCTTGCCCTTCTTTTATCACAAAATTGGTGATAAGTACATGAAACTATCATACAATGTTTGAAATTTATTTTAAAAAATCTTATTTTTATTTATTTACAAAGATTTTTGGTAAAAATAAAAAACTCACAAAAATATCGACCATTTAACTAAAAGGCTTCTTTCCATATTATATCAGATGATATAAAATCCAATATTACACAATAATTTTAAATATTCTATGGTAGTATCGTTTTATAACCAACAATTTTGTGCAAAAAATAAAAAAAAACAGTGAATACTTAAATTTGACATTTGATGATGCCAACTTTATAGATAGTAACAAAGAATTATGGAAGTCCGACTCTGACCTACTATTCATTGCGCAAACTCCGCGGGGCCAACCCCCCTATTCCCGCTGCCCTGCACGCCTGGACAATTTTGTTCTACAGTATTGGGCTTCCATACACCTTTAAACTACCTTGCCGAACTCATGGTTTGGCTTTCAGACTGTCAGTCAAACCTTTTTGCCCACAGTAGTACAGCCTCCCTATAATTATTTCTGCACTTCTTCAAAGTTAACATGTTAACTTCTGCATTAAAATTCGATTTCATGTTTTTTTTCTTAAATAAATATATTAATTACCATTAACACGGGGTGAAGGAAAAACTGTCAAAATAACGTAAAATATTTTATCTATTCTTTTATCTAAAAATATTATATAAAAAATATATATATATATATATATATATATATATATATATATATATATGTCCCCTGTAAATTAGATTGTTTTTATTAATAAGACATCGGACCCACACCAAATATATATACCATTGGACCCAAAAGATGCACTTTAATAAAGAAAAATTTCATTTTGGAATTTGCGAAAAAAGTTTGACCACTTCTTTCTTTGTTGATAGGATATAACATTCTGAATGCAATGATTGCTTCAAAATATTTAGTTTTATAAACTCCAATCTAGTGTGTCATAACTACCTTAAAATAGGTAATTTTAAATGAAGTAGCCATAATCATCTCTTATTTTTAAAAGCTTTTTCGAATGATTCCACCCTTTAAAATATATTTGGTAACACAACCCAATATAGTATGCAAATTACGCCCTGATCCATTTACGCAATGTGACCTATAGGTTCGCACGTCTATGAGAGTCTTTACAGCTTCGTTATTAAATAAAAGCAAAATGTTTTCCCTTTTTTGAAGGATATAACATTCTGAATACAATGACGCCTGATAAGTAATTTTCTGACACTTTTGCTTTAAAATATTTTATAAACTTCAATCTAGAATGTCATCCTTAAAACGGTTAATTTCAAATCAAGTAGCCATGGAAAAATCGTCTTTTATTTCTAAAGGTCTTCTCGAATGATTCCACCCTTTAAAATATATTTGGCAACGCGGCCTTACTAACAATAACTTTCTTAGATTTGATAGGCTATTTGTGGGACACCCAGTATGATATCCAAATTACGCTCTGATCAATTTACGCAATGTGACCTATGGGTTCGTTAGTACGTCTATGGGGGCCTTTACAGCTTTGTATTAAATAAAATCAAAAATACGTCGTAACTGAGTACTAAGCCATAATTAAAAAAATCAAAGTTGGACTTATCTAAATGATTCATCATTCTAATTGTGTCGAACAATTGGGCAGTAAAAATAATTATTCATTATTTAATTATTAAACGCCAAACCTAATTAGCACTTTGTGATTTATCATAATTATAATTGAATTTACCTTAAAAGTTATATATATGCTCAAGAAACAATTGAGGTACTTTTAAGATTTTGCTGATCGGCCTTGGTACTATTTCGGACAATGGCTTTTACGTCTCCTTTATCTTTATGGATATTGAAAGTAGTCTTGTGTACTGGTAAGTAAAATCTAATACATTTTAATCAACTTTATCACATATAAGGAGTAAATAGCGGCGTATATTATAGTATGTTCTTGTTGAAATCAGGGCCGTATCTAGGTATGGCCGCGCCCTTGGCGGGGCTTAACATTTGCGCCCCCCCCCTCTCAGACTGGGTGGTTTTGGGGAGTATACCGGGTGGTGTATTTGTAAAATCGTTGCATACCTGCTACATACCTTAATGAATCCACCCTTAATAAATAAAATGTCTTGTCAACTTTTTAACTCACATGTTACTTTGTATTAGTTATTTCAACATGTTTTACAGTATTGAAGAGAAAATAATGGTTGTAATCATTTAATAAATACAAGTAATTACATTGAACTACATAATGAGATTTTTACATAATGAAAAATTTTATAGGAACAATAACCACAACACATTGAAACTAAAAGCTAATGTTTTTTAATCAGATGCTCAAACAGACCTCCGTTTACTGCTAAGCAATATCCTAAACGGTTATAAAATTCAGTTCTTACATTATGAAGTTGAAATGCCGATAATCGATCGCACGCCGCTAAAATTGAAACTTTTAATTCTTCTAAATTTTGATAACTCAAATTTGTATAAATAACATTTTTAATATGACCCCAAAGGAAGAAGTCGTTTTGCAAAAGATCAGGAGACCTAGCTGGCCAATTTATGGTGTAATTTGGTCCTATGGTGAGTCCATTGAAAACATTTTGAACATATTCCCTTACTTCTCGTGAATTGTGTGCAGGACAACCATCCATTTGAAACCAAATAATGTCTTGATTGTCAGGTGCAACTTCTTCCAATGCCGGCACCACTTGATCTTGTAATAGTTCTAAAAAAGTTTCTGTTCCCACATTGTGATTCAAGAAAAAAGGTCCAATAATCCGATGTCCAAATATACCCGCCCAAACGTTTACCTTTTGAGGGTATTGAGTCCTTGTAGATACAAATCTGTGTTCATTTTTTTTGCCCCAGTATCTGATGTTTTGAACGTTTGGTTCATTGTTTAATGTGAAGGTGCATTCGTCACTAAAACAAATATTGCGTAAGAAGTCCCTATCGTTATTCGCCCTTTCCATAACTTCAAAACAAAAATCTACTCTTCGGATCTCATCGCCTTCCCTTAATTCCTGATGTCTTTGATAATTGTACGGATGATATTTATATTTATTTAATTTGCGTAGTACTGTGCTGTGATTCTTTCATACAACTTTGCCAAGAAGCCTGGTGCTAATTCCTTTATTTTCTTCTATATGAAGTAAAACATCTAAATCGGCATTATTTTCTTGAGCTCTTCCATTGAGTACATTATTATTTCGCTCTAAGCAGTTGCATTTATTAATAACAGTACCTTTTGTCTCAAACTTATGAACGATATTTTAAACTGTTGTCTTACTTGGAATGTGTATGTCAGGAAAAAACGTAGAGAACATGGCGGATACTCTTCGATAACTATTTTCCATATAATACCATTTAATCATTGTTATTTTCTCTTCAATACTGTAAAACATTTTGAAATAACTAATACAAAGTAAAACATCAATTAAAAAGTTGACAAGACATTTTATTTATTACTGGTGGATTCATTAAGGTATGTAGCAGGTATGCAACGATTTTACAAATAGTTTTTTTTAAATAACTTTTAATTGCCTTATCAGGAAAAAAAGAAATTTAGAATCTGAGCTAATCTTATCAACGTCTTCAAATTAGTCATTTTGTTGTAAATTCAATTCAATTTACAACAAAATACAATTTTGTTGTTAATTCAATAGGGGAGCCAATATTTCAATGTATCAAAATTTACATGGGATTTCCTATGGCCAGTCTGGCGATGCACCACCCAGTAGAATACCACCCAACAAAAAAAAAGGTTTTTTCTCGGAAATTTTACAAAATTAAAGTGCAAGTTGTATGCTTAAAGTTTTTTGATCCGATAATTTCGTTTCTTTAAAATACCAATTTTGTGGTAAAATTTGTGTCAAATTATATATTTTCTTTATATGAAAAAATTAGCCTACTCTTTGAATGAGACATGATTTACATAAAATAACTGTTTGTATCTGACTAAAAGAATTGAAATGTAAGTTAAGCTATACATCCTTGTTTGCGGATGATAAAACTTAAAATTAAGTAAAGGAAGTCTTTAAGTTGAAAATTTGTTATAAAGTTGTTCTGTTTAATTTAATTATTTGATTAATTTTATCAGTAAAAAATAATAATAATATGACTACGGTATTGACAACTGATATAAAAAAATATTGTTCATGGCCGATTTTGCGCCCCCCAGGTAGCTGCGCCCTTGGCGGTCGCCCATCTCGCCACCGCCTAGATACGGCCCTGGTTGAAATTACTAGTCTTGAATTTTTTTAGAAAATGGGACCACTTTGAACCTGGTCCCGGGGTATAGCTTACTGATGCCAGCGAGGGCTGGAATGGATTACCTTTTAAAAATAGGATTCGTGATCCGAAGTCGTTATATTATTTTAAAAGAATTCAAAATGAATTCCTTATTGTAAAAATTGTATTCCAAAAGCAATGTATTCCTTTTTACTATTTCGTAATTACGCCTTTGATTTTTGGAAGTAAAGACAAAGATTTTTTAAACATCTTCATATTAAATAAAATCTTTAAATAAGGAAAATCAATAAGCATGTGGTTTTTAACCGTCATTTTATATAACTACTACTTAAAAATGTCTCCCCGGCTAGGGATTGAACCCGGATCGCCGGGGTGGCGAGCCAAGACTCTGACCACTACGCTTGATCTTCATAATGTTTTAATACATTATCCTTGAGATTCTAAGGGACTTTTAAATAGGACATGTATTATAGCTATATAGAGTGTCTTCCAAAAATAAATTTGAGATTTTAATACCTTCTTATATTCCTTAAGCAATAAGATTATTAAATGGTATTTGTGAAACTTCCTGTAAAGTTACAATAAGATATCACATTTCTAAGTTGCTTAGGGTCATCTTAAGAATCACATTTTATTAAATTAAGATCTAGCAGTGCCAATTTTGGGATTAAATGTATGTAAAGTGTAAGCCCGTTTTTCGGATACACATAATAAAGTTCGAAAAAATGTTCCATTTAAACCTTGTTTCTCTTGATCTCAGAAATAACATATTCAAATAAGTTTATGAAAAATTCAACAAAAACTAAAACCCCATAGTAGACGTGCCTCCTCATTTTTTTAAGAGTTACAGCACTTCAAAATTAGACTAATATTATACCTTGCTGCACCGTCGCTGTGCTAAAATCTTTAACGCTTGATTCATCATCTGGATCACATGTAGTGTCATAAGTATCGTAGGTCCCATTCGTAAGTTCTTACGGTCTTCCACCTAAAGGTAGGGTTTCGTTGGTGCGACTCGAGCGGCTGCGGCTTACGACTGCGATTTACTGCAGTCGCAGTCGCAATATAGAGTGTTTTATTTTGTGCGTCTTTATTGTTATGCGATTGCGATTTAGGTTAGTGTAAAAGATCTGGTTCTATGATGTGCATGGTTGAAGTCCTTTAGTTGACTTATTACCTACAAAATGAATAACAGTGATCTTTTAAGTATAATTCTCTTAGAAGAAGAGGAAGAAGAACAATGGCTACAACTGACATTAATAGAAAAGGAACGATGCGAGAAACACGATATATTAAAAGACGTGCAGAAGAAGGATATATAAGCCTACTTATAAAATCACACTTAAAAGAGGATGAAAAAAAATTTAGAGAATTTTTCCAGTTACACATTTACATAATTTATTGCGAGAAGGGTACTTGGAGAAAAAAAAGGGTTCCCTACTATGAGTACGATTCAAACGAAGAAAACTCAAATGTTTTTCGAAATCTCACAAGAGCGAGTGGATATCAAAACGTTGAAGGGTTTCATGTAAGAGATCAGTTTATGAGGTTTTTGTTACAAGAAGGGATTGTCGAATGGCAAAATCCATAGGTTTCGAAAGTAAAGTGAAAACTGTAAAGCAATCTGTACATGTGAGCAATCCATTGTAGGTATTGTAATAATGTTTTAACCTTATACTTATTTTCATGTAAATTGTTATTATAAATAAGCATTACAAGAAATACCTAATAAAAAATGTTTAAAGTAAAATTTAGTTTTTCTAATAAAAAAAATATTTGGTGACTATAAAGTTGGGCCAAAAAAGTAAAGAGAAAAATGAATACTCATACCTTTAATTATAAAATAAGAACAAAATAAATAAATTAATGTTAGTTACTGCTTTTTCCTACTGAAAATGCTATCTTTTTCCAGGCATTCTCTTTAATCATAACATTTTTATAGTTTTCATGTTCGTAATCGAAAATCGAGGGATATTTCTGAACTTCTTCAACCAATATCTCATCCTGCGACTGCGATTTGACTGGTACATCCAGCAGTCGAATCGCAACCGCTGCGGCTCGATCGTAACGGTCTGGGACTGAACGGCGTCAACCAAAACGTATATGCATAAATTGTATAAAACCAGTGCCGCGACTGTAGTCGCAGTCGCTATTGCGACTCAATCGCAGCCGCGAGACGCACCAACGAAACCGCACCTTAAACTTTGCTCCTGGCTTACCAGTTTCCTTTTTAATCGACGTATATCAGTTACTGTAGATGGTCATTCTTTCAGCTTCTACCAAATTAATGCTGGGGTGCCCCAGGGCTCAGTGCTGGCACCCACGCTGTTTCTTCTACACATTAACGATCTTCTCTCTTCCACAATCAATCCCATTCATAGTTTTGCTGACGATAGTACCCTCCACTCTAGTATTCAATTTCTTAAGCCACCGTGTAATCCTGATTTGGAAAACAAGCGCAGGTCAATGCAGATATCTCTTTCAGAAGACTTCAAACTTAACTTGAATTGGGGCGCCAAAAATCTTGTTCACTTTAATGCCTCGAAAACACAGTCATGTTCGCTCATCCCGTACATATGAGCGGCCAAGTTCTGCAGAACAAAGAGTCGGTTAATCTCGTCGGCATATAAATAACCTCAACTGGCACAAACACATTAGATCCATAGTCTCGGCAGCTTCAAAAAAGCTTGGATTCCTCTTTCGAGCCAGAAAATATTTCTCTTTTTCCAATCTGTACACTCTGTATGTATCCCAAATCAGACCCTCTTTAGAATATTGTTCTCATGTTTGGGGAATGGCGTTCCCTACAACACTTAGCATTCTGGTTTATTGTTTTGAATTAGTTGAATATTTTTAAAATGCTTAATATATACAAATGTATAATGCTTAAATAAACTAAAAAATATGTTGTAAAAATAAAAAAGGGTATAAAACTAATAATAATAATAAAACTTTCGATACATTTGCAACATTGTAATTCATTGAAGTATTTAGGGTCACCATATTGTCAAGCAGATTGCTTATGTTAGTTTGCATGTAAAAGTGTTGCCGATGTCATTTCTAAATGTTACTCTTTGGTACAATTGCTACTTGTAAGCTGAACTGACCCCAAGAATAAGAGAGAAAGCTATACGAGCCGCACTTTTTGCGAGCTAATTGCGAGACAATGCAGTTTTATCATTACAGGCGACCAATGAAGTCGCGCTAGAATGACAGAGCTTGAGTGCGGCTCGCATAGCGTTCTCTCTCACTCTTGGGATTAATTCGGCAGTACGGCATTAGCAGTGAATATGTATTATATCTATGGCCCAAGAACCCTCTTTTTTACAGTTGTCTTTCAAGAACTTGAATCACTGCCAAGCCATTTGGAACAGATAATTGCTGAAGGCGCCGCACATTCTCGAAGTAAGAGGCAGTCAGAGGAAGAGTTGCTTTATACGTCATCAAAGGTATTTATGTATATTATCATTAATTGGCCTCGATTATCTTAATTTATTAAATTAAATAATTCTAACATCCTACAATATAAACTAAAAACTCATTTATGAAACCCGTAACAATACCTCTTTTCAAGGTTTTTCCACGTCAGATATCTGTAATGAATTCATCTGCCCAAGTGGGAGTGGTGGTAGATTCTCTTGGACAAAAAGTTGCCATTCTTAATGGAGAAACTGGACGTGGCGTCGTAATTGACAAAGCGCTGCGTATGGGAGTACAAGTAGAAAAGTAAGTACAATTTTTTAGGGTAAAACAACATTTTAATTTTAAAAAAATATTTTAAATCTCTATAATAATAATGTATATTCTTTGAATTAAAAAGTTGATGTAAGATTTTTAATCCTCCCGCACACTTTACATAACATTTGCTGGACCCTTTCCCCCCATTTTGAGCTGACGTTAATTAATGGATGCCCCGAAACTGTATTTTTTTAAAATGCTTTTTTATTTGGCCAGGTGCAATTATTATAATATATTTAAACTTCGTTAATCCACTATTTGTTGTTCAAATTTCGGTACAAAATCTAATTTCCCAAGCATCATACTGCACCCTCTTGAAAAGTGACACAAGAGAGAATTGAGTCTTAAAAAATCCATAAACAAGTTTTGGCGACATACCACGTTAAAAATTGTTAGGGCAGTTTGCTTTGCTTTCACTGTTATTGGCCTCCCTCGGTAAACGTTCAGCGGCACTATTCTTGGTCATTCGCATCTTTTAGGATCCGTCGAATTTTCATTTAATTTATTAACAGATTTGACGGATCTTGAAAGAAGCGAATGGTCAAGAATAGCGTCCCTGCCAGCTCTTCCCTTTCCAGACACACGTTGTTATCAACGTGAGCTTCCCCAGGCTTTGTAGGTGGAACTTCTGGATAGTCGGGTTTTGTAACCCCCAGAAATTCCGAAGTTTTCCAAAACTTAAATTCTTAACTAAAAATTATCGATGCAAGGCACAAACAATGGCGATCTGACCAAGGACTGCTTCTGGTATTACATATAACCGCTTTCTGTTAGTAACTGCCACTTCCTGCTGAGCGCGCAACCATCTTCCGCCATGAGGAAAAGCCCTCGTGCGTTGACCCCACAAAAAATAAAAGGTATAGAAATCTTTGTTCACAGCGCTTAGCCCCAGAAGTAGAACTCCATTGTTTGGCGTGAGTTTCTCCTTGAACTCCGAAGGTGAAAACACTCGATACAGCTCCTTCAACCGCCTTTCCCGAAAAAACTATGTAGTTTTCTTATTGCACGAACTTCACTTTTCGGAGGTTAAACAGGAACGTGTTAGGACAGTTAACATACCGGGTAATTTTTGCGAAAAGCGGTAACGTAGGGGAAGGTGTTATGACGTCAGTAGCTACGTCATTAGTTTGTACTAAGCTTTGTACCCAGTATCCACCGCTATCGCCACTAGTCGGGAGGAACGTTAATAATGGTTATGTCAAGTATCAAATTAAAATAAAGGAGGATTCGCGGCTTTTTTATTGTTTTGGTTCTTGTAATGTTTTTTTGCTATGGTTTAACAACAATTTGGATTGCAAATTTTTCGATTTATTGGTTAATTACCAAACGGATGAATTAGTGCAATTATACATACAGTTGAGTTGGAAACAGCTAATATCTTATTGAATGGAAAATTTGGTTTATATATTATCCTTTCGACTCATTTCTTAACTTTCCAAAGACCTTACATTTGGATTTAAACTTAAAAGTGTATTAAACGATTAGTATGTAAGTTGACACACGGGTGATATTCGTAAACCGTTTGGTTTTTAAATGGAAAGGCGGATTAAGCACGGTTAGAATGGTGGGGGAAAGAACTGCTATCAACCAGTAGTTAAAAACGATATATCGCGAAAAAAACCTTCATGTTTTTTGGAAAATGAGCTCAAAAGAAACCCCCCTTACCTGAATTATGCCTGAAACAGCTAAAGAAACCCTTTAAAATGAAGCCGAAACTTCAAAGGTTTTTTTTTTTTTTTTTTATTTTTGGGCGGCTTGATAGTTGAAAACCCTTAACGGAGTAAGGAATTAATAAAAATTTTTGGGGGATCAGAATGCTGAACTTTTTATGGAGAAAAAAAAAGGAAATTTTTAAAACTTGTTGAGAAAAACAGGTACTTTGGGGATGATTTTTTAAGGGGGTATCAAGAGGAGGTTGGTTATATGTTGTTATATTGGTATTTTTTTTTTAATTTTTTCATTACCGGGGAACTTATTAACTTGGAAGGGGCCCCTTGGCAAAATGCACCCCCCAAAAACTTTTGGACGATTAAACATCGCCAGGAAGGATGGGCAGTTGTTGGGGAATCTTACCTAAAAAACGATTTTTTTATAGGGAAAACTTGTTTCACACATGCTGGTGGATAATGAAGTTTTCTGCGTTAGGTAAGTATTTTTCCCTATTTTTTGGCTTTTTGGGGGGTTATGGGTAAGCCCCCCCCCCTTCCGTCTGACGCGCGGGTGTCTATACAAGAAAGGGGGTAAAAGAAAAATCCTGAAGCCCCGGGTTCTAGGTTTGACTAGTCAATCCTCGGTCTGTTTAATTTTTGAAAACCCAAAACAAATGAAGTTTTCGGCCTCTGACAAAGAATTTTCGTCAAAACCTGGGGAAAACAATTTTGGGGTGGGGGAAACGTAAAACCCAAAATTTAATGAAAGGGGTTTGACCAGTGAGCCAGGTATTAGGTAAATCTCAGTTTATTAAATTAGATGTAATAAAAAAACGTTTTTTTTTTATTTTTAAAAAAAAAAGTTTTATTGGTTGTTAAAAAATTGTTTAAAAAATTTAAAAAAAAAAAAAAAAAAGTTTTTAAAAAATTTTTGGGACAGGGTGACTTTTTAAAAACAAAAACCCCCAAAAAATTTTTCCCGGTTTTTTTTTAAAAAATTAAAAACAAACCCAACCAAAAAAACCCCAAAAACCACCAACCACAAACAACCCCAGAACCCAAACCCGGAAAAATTTAAAAAAGTTGAAAGGACAGTTTCAAAAATTTAAAGCTGCCCAAAATTTGGGTTTCTTTAAAAAAAAGGGGAAAAAACCCCCAAATTTTTTTGTTTAAAAAGAAAAATGAAAAAAAAGCCCCTTTTTGGGGTTTTAAATAAAAAAAGAACACCTTTTTTAAAAAAAAATCCCCTTTTTTCAGTAAATTAAGATGGGGTTGGTGTTTCAGAGGACCGTTTTTAAACTTTACTTACGCTACACCAGCGCCTCTTTATCAAATGCCATTCTGAGACGACTTGTTGAGCCAAACAACCATAAGAGATGATCCTCCATATCTCTAGTCTCCATGTTTTTAAGATAATGATCCGTTTGGCTGTATAACCCAACAAGGAAAAGGGGATATCTTCAAAACTGACTTACTCATGGAATAGAAATTATTAACGATTTGGTAAATCGAATTCAACCCTAAAGGTAAAATGAAAGTTGACTGACTAGGTATCCTGACGATGTAACTGATTGGGACGAACAAATTTAAGAGGGAGGCAGTGTTACGATATGACCAATAAAAATAGTCATGTGGTAGCTCCCCTAAATAAAAGAAGGTTCAAGTTATGTTCTAGTATTTTATAAGACGTAATATTAAGAATGATGCAGGTTTGTGTAGGACTTGTAAGGTAGATAAAGACTATAGTGAAGAAATACTATATAGAGATATCTAGTTAATATCGAAAAGTGTTCGAGTTGTGAATAAAGTTGTGTAAAATGTTACAATGTGTTACAATTGTCGAATCCATCTACGGAAAGCTATAAAACCGTAACACTATTTATAGAAAGAAGTATTTTTTTAGGTTGTTTTTAAATTGTAGTAGGCTTAAGAATGGCTGTGTAGCTAAAAAAGATAAGTTATATGTATTTAATGGACATGTATACGTTAAATTGTACTTTTAACTTATGTGAAACTTATTTGCAGATTTCCTCTGACCTTAATTTTAACGGCAATTGACGGTGCTCGAGCCTTTTTCTACATGTTAATGGAACTGACCTACAACTTCGATCTCATACAGCTTCTGCAGAACGTACTAACGGTTCCTGCACAAATTGCCACCTTTGTTGCAGGACTAGGTGAGTCAACTTAGAAACTATTCTGACAAATGACGGCTTCACCAATTAGAGACACAGTGTATATTATTTATTTACATTTTTTTTTAATTTTTAAAGGAGGCGAATTGGCTCAAGGCATAACGGGAGTATTTAACATCGTTGCCAGAATGTTCGAGTTCTCCAGCGGTGGAATTACATACGCTCTACAAGGTTTCATGAACATACTCGCCCGATTCTTTGGAAAGAAACGTCCAAACTACCAAGAAGTGCAAGAAAGTGCCAACAAATTACTTGAAATTTCCAAAGACCAGAAAAAAAGGTAAGAAAGTAATTACTAACGTTCCAGCTGTCACAGAAAGCACTAGCTGATTTTATGCGAATTTTTAGCGTAAGAGAACGAGAATCATTGATTGTTTATTGGAAGTAGAATCTCACCAAAAACACTTATGTAAAATAAGGGCTAAGTTCCTATACAAAAATCCTGGCCTCTAAAAGATGTGGGATTTAAAATCAGTCCAAGTTGACTTGACTTGCAAATTGTGGGTTGTTATACCCCCGGATTGCTTTGCTCAGGCATTCGCCAGCTCGCCCTCACCCCTTCAAAGCTTAACAAGAGGCGGAGCAACCCTTCCGCATTGGTTAACCCCCGTTAAATCGGTTAAGAGAGGGGCTAGACATATTTCTTAGGAACTCCGATGTAGTCCGGCTCGAAACCGTATCGAAGCTCCCGACTATTTCAATATAGAAAGCTATTCAAATGCACATTCAGTTGTCGAGAAATGCAACAACAAAATCCAGATATAACCGGTTTCTTTCAGTTCCTTCTTTTGTCCTCACGAGCCTGTGCTCGTACCCCTTAGGTCAACGTCACCACTGTGATTTCAAAGAGAAGTTTTATAGGAATCACTCCGACTTCGAAACTACACTTTCACCCATCTAAATGGCAGGGTGAGTTTTCCTTGATCCCCGACGGGAATTACAGCAGATACGGTTCCTTCTACCGCCTACCCGGAAAAAACTTTGTAGTTTTTTTTATCGACCGCACCTCACTGGTCGGAGGTTAAGCAGAAACTGTAGTCCAAGTTCTGGCCACAATTTTGTTCCACTCTCATTCTATTTAACCTCCGACCAGTAAAGTCACAAGATAGAAAGCATCATTTTATTTTAACCCTCGGGGATCAAGAAGAGGCTCAATAGGATTCTTCTTTTGGGCTAGGCGTAAACGAAGATTCCTATAAAATCGTGTTTTCCGTTTTTGTGTTGAGGGGCGAGAATTTTCCAATGACGGAAGATGGATGCGAGCGCAGCGGAAGCTTTAGAACGAAAATAAAACGGTTATGCGTAATACCAGTGACAGTCCTGGGCTTGAAAGCCATTAAGTGAAATTATTTTTAAAATGTTTTGGAATTTCTTGGGCCCAACATCCAGATTTTTCACCGTTGAAGCCCTGAAAAGCTCTGTCTGGAAGGGGATTGTTGGCGATTTGGACCTGAGGGACCAGAGCCAAAAAACAAAGAAAGGACTGGAGTGTCAAAGGAATGGAACAAAATTGTGGATAGAACTTGATCTAATTTTAGTTCTCAGTACTTTAAAAGGCCGAGATTTTTGGATAGGAAACACAGGTAATTAGAATACGTATGTGAACTTATATACCAAATCTCATACCTTCATGTAAAATAATAACGAGGTTATGATAGGGAGGAAAACACGCTAAAACCTTTCGTTTAATATAAAAATTGCTTGCGCCAGGGCGGCAATTCACCTGGCGCACTAGTTGCGCCTAAATAGCCCTGCCAAATATTTTTTAAACAACACTTATAACAGTTTCTGCTTGACCTTCGACTAGTGAGGTGGGGTCGATAAAAAAACTACATAGTTTTTTCCGGGAAGGCGGTTGAAGGAGCCGTATCTGCTGTATTTCCGTCGGGGATCAAGGAAAAACTCACCCTGCCATTCGGAATGTGGTGAAAGTGTAGTTTTTGAAGTCCAGAGTGATTCCTAAACCCTTTTTCAAATCACACGTGGTATCGTTGACCATATGGCGGTATAGGGCACAGGCTCGTGAGGACAAAAAAGGATCTGACAGAAACCGGTTATATCTGGATTTTGTTGCTCATTTCTCGACAACTGAATGTGCATTTAAAAAGCTTTATTATTTTGAAATAGTCGGGAGCTTCGATACGGTTTCGAGCCGGACTACATCGGAGTTCTAAAAAATTTGTCTAGCCCCTCTCTTAACCCGATTTAACGGGGTGTAACCAATGCGGAAGGGTTGCTCTGCCTCTTGTTAAGCTTTGAAGGGGTGAGGGCGAGCTGGCGAATGCCTGAGCAAAGCCATCCGGGGTATAACAACCCCAATTTGCAAGTCAAGCAACACTTTATAACAGCGCTCTAAGAAATTTAAATTTAAAACGCCCGCGCCATAGCAAAATTTGCGTATTTAAATTCCGCGTGACGTTACAATGCACCAAAAAATATGTAAACTATGCAGGCACAGGCAGCGTTGCTACATTTTCTACACTTGGGTCTAGTTTCATGTACCTGTATTTATTATCGGATTATAACAAAAAACTAAAAATCTATTAAATGTCCACCAAAAAAAAGTTGTCTACCAGAATTTGAAAAATCGAGGTATATCTACCAAAACAGTAGAAATGTAATTAATGTGGCAACGCTGGACACAGGCGTCGGTTCGTGTCGTTTTGACCAATTACAAGTCGTTTTGTTCTGACGTCAGATTTAAATGGGCCACAACTTTAAATCTAGGCGCACAACCTGAAGCACACAGTGTGTATATCACACGAATGTTTTCAGCGTATTTCATCCTATTATAACTTCGTTATCGTTTTACATTAAGATATAGGATTTCGTATGTTATTACTCTAATTAGCCGTGAAAAGATTTAGAAACTTACATCAAGTTGTTTTTGAGATATTTGATTATGAAAATCGCCCATTTAGTATGACTGACTCACTGACTCATCAAAATTGTGGCGCATTTCTCGGGAAGTAGAAACTTGAAATTTGTTCTGTAAGTAGGTTTTAGGACACAAGAAATATTTTACAAACTGTAATGGGTATTTTAGAAGTTCCAATCTGATTAAATCTGAGTTTTTGAGGTCATAATTGTCTTAAAATTTGAAATACAGGAGGGAATTTATTCACTAAACAAAGGAAATTGCTACATTTTAGTTATAATACCCAAAACCAGACGCGGCATGAGATCTCCACCTCCATTTTTTCTATTTATTGAACTTCAAAAAAGAAGCAATCCTGCCAAAAACACTTAATAACGGCCAAGCTACTAGCCAAAAATATCGGTCCCTTAAAGTACTGAAATTCAAAATTGGACCAACTTCTGTCTGTATTCTGATGATATTATTTATTTGGGATTTTCCAACCAAATTTTTCAGCCAGTTTTCGCGAACCTAAAGTGTACTTTTTTACTTTCCGCGATAACATCAAATTTTTTCCTTTAGTGACAAACCTTTTCGTTTTAGGGACATGATTAAACTCTTTTCAATTCCAAACACGATAACTTTATTTCTTATTGATTTAAGACACATCTAAAAATATAATGTAAAGATAATCCCGCTATAGTCACTATTGCATTTAAACCTGGCCATAAATATTTTGTTGGATATTTTCCCTTTAAAATTTGCAGAATACAATCTAAAATAATAAAATACAAATTAGCCCAAAGCAATTCCGGCCAAAATAAAAAGGTTGATTTACCGAAATAGGTTTTAAAAATTAAGATTTTTTCTGGCCGTAGCTGTTTTATAAGGGTGTCAATACCTATTTATTTATGGAATTTCCTATAAAGTAGATTTTTTTAGCTTAAAAGTGGCTGATATAACAGGGTGTCCGTTAACACAAGTTTTACTGTATAAACAATTATTTCATTTCATCATAAAAAATAATTTTTCATCTTCAATTTACGTCCACAGGAGAGCTTTTTATGACTCAAACTTTGCCCATGATTGTTTAAAAAGTATTTTAGAAGGAAAAATTCACACTATTTACAAACCTCCACGTTTTTTGATAGCAGTTATTCATTTAGGGTTATATTTATTTAATTTCCTAACTCGGCAAATTTTAATTTCTCGACAACTGCCATTTTCATACCATACCCTTTGTCTATGCTAGCACCACTTATTTACTGCTTACAGCTGAACACTTTTAATTCGTCTTCCATATGAGTTATTTTCCTTCCCTCTATCCGCATACTTCACTATGCGCATCAATGGGTTCGCCGGCTCACATGATGTTTCTCAGCGTGCAGAGGATGGGAGTAATTCGCTACCCCCATTTTCAAGACAGTCTCTTTCTACTTTTCAAAAAGATAAGATCGCTCTCAAAAATAAAATAATATATTCCCGCGATCAAGTTTTTTATTATTCCCTAAAATAATTTCTAGACTCAAGTTAATTCAAATTTAAAACGTTCGCGCCAAAGCAACATCTGGGTGTTTAAATGGCGCGTGAGCCACACCTGACCAAAAATATGTATACTATGCCGGCATAGGCAGCGTTGCCACATTTGCTACATTTGGGTCAGTTTCATAACATTGTATTCATTATTGGATTATAAGAAAAAAGTAAAAATCTATTAAATATGCACCAATAAAACATGTCTACCAGAATTTAAGAAAAATCAAGGTAAATCTACCAAAACAGTAGAAATTTAATAAATGTGGCAAAAGCTGGACACAGGCGTCTAATTTTTTGTTGTTACTACCAAGTACAAGTCGTTTTGTTCTGACGTCAAATTTAAATGGGCCAGACTATAAATCTTGGCGCACAACCTGAAGCACACAGTGTGTGCAAAGAAAATTGCTACATTTTAGTTATAATACCCAAAACTAGACGCAGCATAAGATCCCCTCAAAAAAGAGAAGCGATCCAACCAAAAACACTTATGTAAAATAACGGTCAAAAATCTCGGTCCCTTAAAGTACTGAAATTTAAAATTTGACCAAGTTCTGTCCACAATTTTTTTTACTCTTTTTTGACTTGGCTTCAGTTTTTTACTGTTATTTGTATATAAAAAAACTCTCAAATAATGTGAAATTACCCTTAGTAAGTTTTCAGTAAATTTTAATCTAATAATATTCGGTAAATTTCCCAAATAAAATGTGGCAACGTTGCCTGTGCCGGCACAGTGCACATATTTTTTCCTGCGTGTGTGACGTCGCATTTAAATACCCAGATGTCGCTTTGGCGCGGCCGTTTTAAATTTAAAATTCTTATGGCCGTTTGCACCAACAATTATAAGGAACCCTTAGCGTTAAGTATTCCTTTAATCTCCAATGTAGCCAATTTAAGAAAAATGGAAGGATCAAAAAATGTCCGGCCCACTAAGAAAATAACTGTCAAAATTCCCCAAAATATTGTAATGTTATGCCAACCTACACACAGTTTGTAGGTAGGCAACACATTATCTTTTGATAGAGCCGGAGTCCCGTTTTCGGGTGCGACGGTGCGGTGTTTATGAAAACATACCCGCGCTGTGCCGTTGTCTTATCAACCCTTCCAAGCGAATTAATGTTTTGTTGTCGATTGCGCCGTATTATAATTTCGATTGTTTTGCCTTGTGTGATTTTATTTTGTGGTTGAAGAAGTTTTTGGATTGATAAAAACCTTCATATTTTAGTGATTATTGGTTTTTTAATTGTGACTGTTATTTTGTGTTTATTTTTACTTACAATATCGTAACAAAATGCCTAAAAGTTGTATGGTTTTATCTTGCAAATCCAAGGGTAACATACCCCTGATCAAGAAAACAAGCGCAGGTCAACTAAAATATAATTTTCACAAGACCATAAACTAATCTTGAATTGGGGCTTCAAAAATCTTGTCCAGTTTAATGCTCCAAGACACAGTCATGTTGGTGTCGCGAAAGGAATTTAATCAATCATTTTGGCGTAACTTTTGAGAACAACCTTAACTGACACAAACACATTACATCCATAGCCTCAGCTGCTTTAAAAACGGTTTGATTCCTCCTTTAGGCCAGTAAGTATTCCTATCCGTTTAATCTGTATACTCTGTATGTATTCTAATTAGACCATCTTTAGAATATTTTTCTCATGCCTGGAAAATGGTATTTTCTACCTCTTATCATGCTTGATTCCATTCAAAACTTAAGAGGCCTGAACTTCACTTTCTTTCTTCCGTCATCCCCAGAGTGTCCAGACTAGAGATCTGAACTACCCGCAAAGTTTTCCCCTCTCCCAATATTTAGGTTTGGTTTAGATAAACTCCTCTTTACCACTCTTAACGGTACGTTAGTATTGAAGCCTCAGACTTGGTGGACTGTCTAACGATATAAAAAAAAATATTATCTAAAAAATTATATACTTCTTGTTAAATTTATTTATATTATCTGCAAGAGGTGACACTATTTTATACAATACAACTTTGCGGGGCTGATTCCCCTATTTCCGCTGCCCTGCACGCCTGGACAATTTTGTTCTACAGCATTGGCCTTCCATACACCTTTAAACTTCCTTGAGCCAATCACATTGCTTGTCTGGCCATTTTAAGGATTACCTTGTGCTAAGGGTTCCTTATAATTGTTGGTGCAAATGGTCATTTTAAAGTTTTTATAAAAAAATATTTGAAAAGGCTATCTGGGCGCACGGTAGGGTGTCAGGCCAAGTGCGGTCCTGGCAAACGCAGTGTGTATATTAAAAGAAATGTTTTAGCGTAGTAATTACTCCAAAACTATTTTTTTCTAAAAGAGATTTTTAAAGCACGTGGTTTTTAAATGAGCAAAGGAAGATTTTGATTTAATATAAATTTTATGTCAGGAACCTGTTTTCTTTTAATCTTTTTTAGGTATAATAATGATTTCGGCCCATACGAAAATTTCATAGGCTCTGTTGGAGGCTCCGGAGATTTCAAGGTAGGAGGAGTAAGCGTCGGACCTATGGTAAAGGTGCTGACAGAAAATACTCAAAGTGCAAAAAATTCCATTACCGGAGTGTTAGGTATGATGAAGCCCTTGGTTCCGTTCGGTCAATCCATGCCACATTTGTTGGTTAGTATGGTAAAATTGCTGGATAAAACAGATGGAGCTTCCTATATAGAACAAATTATACCCTCGATAAAGATACCAAAGGAAGGATTACAGAATGTCAACAGGAACCTTTTAGGTAACAAACATTTTTTATACAGGATGAGTAGTTAAGACACTGTAAAAATCAGTAAAGGTGTGGTTCCTTCCACGCGGCCGTCGCATGCGACTAACGCAATGCGACTAACGCAATGCGACTAACGCATGCGGCCACCGTTTAATCAGGTGGTTTCTTAGGACCGCGGCTCAAACTCGCGATAGCAAAATTATTAGTGAAAGGGAATAATCTTTTGTAAGAGTCGTGATGGATGATCTAGCAATATATTTATTATTAGAAGAAAAAGAGGATGACGAAATACTATTACAATTAGCCAATCTGAAACATAGCAATGCCTCTATAAATCCAATATTTCAGCAAAGACGCGATGAGGGTTGTTATACTACATTAATAAATCGACATCTGCTATAGGATGAAGTAAAATTTAGAAAATATTTTAGACTGAATAAAGCAGAGTTTAGTTTTATTCTTGACTTAATAAAAGACGATATAAAGTACGACCCAGACAACAGAGTTAAATATCCAATAACCCCAGAGGAAAAATTAGCCATTGTATTAAGGTAACTCTGTACAGGGTGTACCAAATTTGAGTCTTATCATTAGGATCTCGAAAACTTGAAGAGATACGAGGTCGGTTAAATAAAGGCAAAGTTGCGCAATATGATGCTAATCAAAATGCCACCTTAGAACTTTAAAATTTTCGAATACTTACTTTTGGAAAAAACCGATTATTCGCAATTTCGTTTTTATTTTTTTATGACTTTATTTGAATTGATGTAACAAAATAACTTTTACATTTCCATTGCTACTTTTTCTGTTCTACAAGATAGTGTTATTAGATTTATACACCGACGTTTCGTCTTTGAGCTGTCATCAACTGTTTTTTTTTAAATACGGCCCTGGATTTTTTAATTATGTATTTTAGGAGCTATTAAGTTCCCAAAACCAATAATGTTTTGCACTTATTCGAAAAATTTATATTAATGGCAATTTTCATAACAAACCATATGTTAGAGAGAGTCAGACAATATGTTTTTGGCGGGATCTTGGGAAAACATTAAACTGATTTTTTTGAATAAGTGCGAAACATCATTGGATTTGGGATCTTAAAAGCTCTTAAAATACGAAATAGAAAATCCAGGATCTCATTTAAAAAATAAAGTTTCAATTTTTAACAATTAAAGAAAACACCGGACATTCCACACAAAACAACACAAACAAAATATCAGTCGCAGACACGACTGCGACTACACTGCTTCTTTCAGCAGTCCAGTCGCATCAATCGCAGTCGTTGACAGCGGACGCATACGACGGCCGCTTGGAAGAAACCAGGCACATTTAAAAACATAAGTGAGTGCTTTGCCGTAGGTGCGGTTTCGTTGGTGCGGCTCGCGGCTGCTATTGAGTCGCAACAGCGACTGCGACTACAGTCGCGGCACTGGTTTTATACAATTTATGCATATACGTTTTGGTTGACGCCTTTCAGTCGCAGACCGTTACGATCGAGCCGCAGCGGTTGCGATTCGACTGCTGGATGTACCAGTCAAATCGCAGTCGCAGGATGAAGATATTGTTGAAGAAGTTCAAATATCCCTCGATTTTGATTACGAACATGAAAACTATAAAAATGTTATGATTAAAGATGCCTGGAAAAGATAGGCATTTTCAGTAGGAAAAGCAGTAACTAACATTAATTTATTTATTTTGTTCTTCTTTTATAATTAAAGGTATGAGTATTCATTTTTCTCTTTACTTTTTTGGCCCAACTTTATAGTCACCAAATATTTTTTTTATTAGAAAAACTAAATTTTACTTTAAACATTTTTTATTAGGTATTTCTTGTAATGCTTATTTATAATAACAATTTACATGAAAATAAGTATAAGGTTAAAACATTATTACAATACCTACAATGGATTGCTCACATGTACAGGGTCTTTGATTATATTTACGTCGCTTCTGGAGCCTTTATTTTTGAAGATAGAAAAAAATGTTTTATATAAAAATTGTAGGCCTTTTTCCATGTTATCTTTTGAAAGTATCAGTAAAATATATCGCATTAAAAAATGGAAAAATTTAGCCAACTTCAACTTTTTTTAAATGGAATATCTTATATATGACTACAACGAAAGATCTATTTTTGAGTTTCAAATATATATACATTGATGATATTTGGGTGAACCGTTTTGAGATATTTTAGCTTAAATAATAAATAAATTGAAAAAAATCATACGGATATCAAAAAGCCACGAAAATAAAATTGTTATGTTGTATCATCTTATAATTTAGTTATTTTCTACATATCCTCCTTGATTTTGATCAATTTAAACAAGACACTTACAATAGCGAGTTTTGTTCTTCTGAATAGCCCATCGATAAAAAAACAATATAAATAATTCTTAATAGTTAAAATGATAAACTTCAACTTTATACAATATGGAGACGTCATGTTATCAAACATAAATCATAGCAATTCGATTGTTTCCCATGGCTTTCTTGATAGCAATATGGAAATTTTTTGCAATTTATTTATAATTTTAAGCTTAAATATCTCAAAACGGTTCACCGATATCATCAATGTATATATATTTGAAATCAGAAAAAAGATCTTTCGTTGCAGCGCATAATATACAGGGTGTTCCATTTTAAAAAAGATGAAGTTGCCTATATTTTTCCATTTTCTTATCGAGATATTTTTTCACTGATACTTTGAAAAGATAATATGGAAAAAATCATACAATTTTTATATAAAACATTTTTTTCGATCTTTAAAAATAAAGGCTCCAGAGGCGACGTAAATATAATCAAAGACCCTGTACAGATTGCTTTACAGTTTTCACTTTACTTTCGAAACCTGTGGATTTTGCCATTCGACAATCCCTTCTTGTAACAAAAACCTCATAAACTGATCTCTTACATGAAACCCTTCAACGTTTTGATATCCACTCGCTCTTGTGAGATTTCGAAAAACATTTGAGTTTTCTTCGTTTGAATCGTACTCATAGTAGGGAACCCTTTTTTTCTCCAAGTACCCTTCTCGCAATAAATTATGTAAATGTGTAACTGGAAAAATTCTCTAAATTTTTTTTCGTCCTCTTTTAAGTGTGATTTTATAAGTATACTTATATATCCTTCTTCTGCACGTCTTTTAATATATCGTGTGTTTCTCGCATCGTTCCTTTTCTAATAATGTCAGTTGTAGCCATTGTTCTTCTTCCTCTTCTTCTAAGAGAATTATACTTAAAAGATCACTGTTATTCATTTTGTAGGTTATAAGTCAACTAAAGGACTTCAACCATGCACATCATAGAACCAGATCTTTTAAACTAATCTAAATCGCAATCGCATAAAAATAAAGACGCACAAAATAAAACACTCTATATTGCGGCTGCGACTGCAGTAAATCGCAGTCGTAAGCCGCAGCCGCTCGAGTCGCACCAACGAAACCGTACCTTAACGCAGTGCGTTAGCCGCATGCGGCGGCCGCGTGGAAGGAAACATACCTTAAGACAATTTATGTTAGAATACACAGTTAGGAAACAAAGGTTTTACTTTTACCATTTAAAATGCCAAAGATTTTTGGCTTTAGTTAATAAATATTTTAAAAGCAAAAATTGTAATAATATTAGTTAAAACTAAAAAAGTAAAAAAAAAATCCCTTTTGAGTTAGATTTTGCCTTGAATCAAAGATAATTGTTGTTTTCACTATGGACGCACAAAACAATGCTAAATTTCCATTAAGGGAAAATACGTTCACACGCTGCTATACAAACGAACACTGTTGCTTAAGCTATAGCAATGGTACCTAACAGTAATTAGGAATAAAACTATTTGACTGATTTTGAAAAATCGTTTTAAATTATTCTTTGGTACCTAGCAAACACAATACATTTTATATTTCTGGAAAATCTGCTGTATTTTCAATAAAACTCAATGTTAAAATTTAAATTATAAATTTCGCGCTAAAAACGCTGTCTCTGTAATGGCGTCAACATATGTTTCGCGTGACGTCATATGCAAGTAAACAAGTTAACAACGAATGCAACTACAGTGAATTTTGTTAAATAATTTTCAATGTATTGGCTAAAATGGTATATAAATGGTGTGTAGTTCCCCGTAATACAATACTTCTCTGAAAACACCACAAAAACTGTTTATATCTGTCCCAACAAATCCTAAAGTCGAAAAAAATGGTTACAATTAGCTCGAAGAGCAGCAGTACTCGCTCTAACTGTTTTTATGTGTGAAGATCACTTTACTGTAAGTATACAAATATCCTGCTTTAAATACCTACCGATTTATATACAACAAAATGTCGTCTTTAGAAAAACTTATAAACACTTTAAGGTATAACCTAACTTTTGGATTTGAATGATTTTGTACTAGAATTTAAATACCTAGCAAGTTAGTACTTTCTATTTTTATACTTAACGATATTATTATTGAATTGCAGATGGAAACTCATATAATAAATTACACGAAATACTTCACTCCATAAACATAACCTAAAATAAGATTTTGAGAAATACTGAATGATGAACACGTAAATAAAAAATTTTTTAGAGGTACTTAAACAGCTGTTTTTACATTTTTGAGTTCTGCAGCATAGTAGTCAGCGTTATTTTTAAAGAAACGCACAATCATAAATGCATCTATCTCAGGTAGGTTTCTGTTATCGGCTTGTACAAAATGTATGTCCATTTTGAGGAGAAACGGATAATTATGTTACTTAAAATATGTTTTTTATATAAAATGGCCACGAAACAGTTATTTAGATAGTTAAGATCAAATAACACCTGAAAACACACATCACAAAGCTTGTGACATTTATTTACTTGCAAGTGACGTTAAAAGTTGTAACCAATCACAGAGCGTTCCTGTCGGTGAATTAATTTTTTTAATAAAATATAAATTATGTAAAATTTACTCTGTATGTCTGTCTTTTAAAATTAAACATGAGGCTTCTGAATTTGATAAAAAATGTTATGAAAGAATACACTTTGTTAAAGGCCAGTTATGTGGATCTAACTAAGAAGAAATTATGCTGTTAACAAATATTTCTAGACATTTTAATAAACGCCCCTAAAAACGTCAGCAAAAATCAATTTTATTGTCTTTTATTACCACTAAAAGAAAACACAACGCACAAAAAAAATACAAAAAAACTCTAATAATACAAAAAAAAACTCTAAATGCATAAAGCATTTTATTTTAATAAATGCTCAAAGACATTGCGTTGCTAAGCCTCGCAATAGCCGAGCGGATTATAAAACTCCGCCCTAACATTCGACAATACCTCGGTGTAATGGAGTTAGTAATGTCAAAAATTTTTGCCCTTAACTCAACTTAATTTGGGGGCCTCTCATGTTGGATACCTAAAAATTAGTTGAGTTAATTCCAAAAAGAGGAGTAATCCGGTAAACTTGCTGGTATGGTACCTCTGCCACAAATAAGCTGTTTAGAAAAGTCCTACTGAAAAATTTCCCAAAAAACGGGCCCTTGTGTTATGAGCACTATGAGCAGGACGGCCATCCTGCTAAAACCAAATTTCCTCGAAATTAACATTTACGTTCACACAGCTGGTATAATTTCCTTTTGCCGCTTTTTGCAAATAAAATTATTTATGTTGTCTTGCTCAATAAAATAATAAATACATATTAAAATAATAAAGTATCTTAAACCATTCTAAAATAATAATATTTTTTATTTTTTTTTTGCTAAGCGCAAAACTTTTTAATGAAAAGTTTTATAAAATGTATCTTTTTTAAAAAATTTCTAAAATGGCTAATAAATATTTTACGAAAAGACAACACTGTCGATAATATCCCAACGAATCGTAGGCGCCGCGCCGTCGATCGTCGTTGTATTGGAAGTGGAGTAGGAAATTGCCATAGGCGTGCGCAGGGTAAAACTGGTGTGGGTGCCGAGATAATAATAATAATAATAATGCGCAGACACCATCAAACCGATCAGGAGAAGCTGCAAGCCTGTTTTGGAGAAGCCTCTTCATGGACGTCACCCCAATGAGGTCAGCCAGGAAAATGTCGACAAGTTCGCGTCGAACTACTGGCTGACGTCGGGGAAGATGTTCCCAGGGCTGAATTTTTCTTAATGGCTATACAGGACAAGGTTATTCCGACGAAAAACTATACGAAGCATATCGTTAGAGACCCGTCTATAGAGAACGATCGATGCGAATATGGATGTCATCGGAGACAATCCCGCTTATAACGGGGGTTGCCAAGCTTTTGCAGCATCAGAGTATAAGGAAAGACACGATTCAGCAGCCAAGATACCCCATCAACAATTAGCTGAAGCTAAAGCTTTTCGTTGAAAAATTGCCTTACTATAAGTATACTCCGGAACCTATTCTCAAAAAACAATGAATTTAAATTGTACTGGGACAGAACTGTCCACAGACCAAACTGTTGTATTGGTGGATAAAGTTGGGAGGGAAAACAACACTGATCTATGTCGTACCCCCGAACAACAACAACCTAGGGGAGAAATACAATGAAAATGTTCCCAAAATAAAAAACCTGAAACACAAATAAAAGACAGTGAAATGAATAACGTCCAAACGACCCCAAATTTATTGAACATTTATCTATTTTAAAAAAAGGGAGTGCTATTTGCGACCGCTCGGACTGTCCGGAGATTTGTGGGGGAATACAGCAGAACCTAAGAGCCCAAAAAAATGGAAAAGGTTCCACAGAGCTCAATAATCCTTTGATATCCGAAGATATCTGGGATGATGAATGTTCCATAGAGGAAGTGCCCAAAACCTTTGGCTTGAAATCACTTAATAATAATAATAATGAATAAATAAATCTTGAATAACTTATATCGATATTAATACATTGTTATTAATAAAATTAATTAACAATAAATTAATAAAAATAAATTCTTAGGAATGTTTGGTACATATTTATAAGATAATAACAAACCGAGTACATTATATATTATTTATTATAAAATAATTCTTCTTTCATAAGGTACAATTTTTTAAATTCGTTTATCACAGTACTTATATCAATATTTGCGGCTAATTCCTGTTCCACAAATGGAACCAGGGGGATTTTCTAAACGTTCTTGGCGTATTGGCTTAATTTTGATTTTACCATACTCATTTTCAAGAAGGTGCGTTCGCGTGTAATTTTTTAAATCGAACCTTATCAAATAATAATTTTCATATTTTAAATACAGTTATCTTTTTCAGACTAGTGGTGCCACGGCACCAGGGAAACACTGTGCGCACGCCTATGGGAAAATTTCTGTCTTTTTTAATGTGTGGTTATACCAAAGTAAACTACTCTATTACATTAAAATTGGCTTCAAGCCCTTGCCTTGCCAATCCTGTATAGCAGCATGTGAACGGTATTTTCTTTCGATGGACGACCGCTCGAGTAACCGAGCGTCCAAACCCATTACCAAAAATTTGGCATTGTTTTGTCTATAGTGAAAAGTATATTGTCTTTGAAAAACTTTTTAAAAATAACCCTCTCGTCAACCTTCCTTATAAATTGTTTCTTTAAATGAAGTTGAAGTCACCGTTCATTTGCAGATGCAACCTGTCAAAAAACCAAAATCTAGTAAAAACGATAATTGTCCTTGCTTTAGTTCAGCAATTTAAAATGAGGGTTTTCAGAAAGGCATCTTTTTCTTGTAGTTTGGTTTCTATTTTTTTAAATTATAAAGAAAACATGTCATTCCTGGAATAATTTATTTTGCAATAAAAATGCAAGCGAAAAGTATTTATTGTGACTTTTTTACAATTTTATGGCATTTTAGTTTTATCGTTACATGACCGAAAAATGACTTAAATGACGTTTTTTAGGCGCAACACTTAGATAGGCTATACTCCCGATCAGTCAATAGATGACCTGAAGTCATTACCGGCCCCGGATCTTCTTAAGAGACTTCCAGTTTTAGTTCCAATAAAGTTGGGCAAATGTTCTCAGAAATTTGAAAACCGCTCCCTAGACTCGATGTTGGAAAACCACGAGGTTGCGGATGAGTTATAGGGGTCACGACGAAGGCGCTTGAGATGCCAATTTATTAAAATACGCATAATTTAAGTCCCATATTATAGTATAATGTGATATTAAAGTGTATTGAATCACTGAAGTGCTTTTTATTTAATTTCGCTATAGGATCATAAAAACCAGTTATGCCCATAACGCATACAAAAATTTATCCCGAGGGTTTTAATTTTTTTATAGTACAGTTTCAAAAATTAATTAATAATAATGACAAATTGATCTTATTGAACTCGTGAAAGGGATACAATAAAAACAATCTGGCAACCACGCATGTATTTAACCCGCGCAAAAGCAATTTTTTATGAAATTAAATACTGTCATTTATAACATAATATAAAAGTATTTTTTTTTAAATTCAACGTTAAAAAATTATTATTTGGGGATAATCTTAATTGTAGCAAATGTTTAATAACTTTTATTCATAATACACATACATATTTTTTCATAAAAATAACAGTCATAAGAGCAAGTTGATCACACATAGTTATTCTTTTATTTATACTTAACATAATTATTATTGCAAGTTTAAAAAAAAAGTAATAAAATAATTTAACCTTAAGCAATTATAAATTAAATAACAACAATTAATAATATATTTAAGTGTCACGCTCATAAAAATAAATTTGCATCTAGACAAATTACTGATTGTTTTGAAAAACATAGTTGCCAGATTTTAAAAAAAACAGTCAGTCTTCCAAGGAAGTTTAAAGGTGTATGGAAGCCCAATGCTGGGTACTTTCAATCAAAAAATGTCCAGCCCAATAAAAAAAATAACTGTCAGAGTTGGCCCGCCGATTCTGCGCAATAACAAAATTCCACAAAATAATTAATGTGTTCCCTACTTACACACTGATAAATCAGTGTGTAGTTAGGCAACACATTATATTTTGAAGCCGTAACGGTCTTAGGTTGCCCAAAGGGTTTTTTGGGGTATATCCGCGCTGTTTTCAACCGTCGTCGTCTCATCATTCGTCATTTCGTTGGGTTTGCCCTTTGCGCCGATTGTTTTCTTTGTATAAGTACCTATATTTTGTGGTTGAAAGTTTTTGGCTTGATCACCTTTTTATTTTAGTGATTAGTGTTTATTAAATTGGGACTATAATTTTGTGTTTATTGTTTGTTACTTACGGCCAGTGATGATCGCGTTGTTAAATTTAGCAATGGACTTAGCAATGGTTAAAGTTAACAACGGTTTAGAATGTTTAACAAAATGTCAGTTTTTGACAGGTTGCCTACTAAAATCATTGAATAACACTGACAATGACGTTTTGTTAAACATTCTAAACCGTTGTTAACAACAATTTAAAATGCATCGCTAAATTTAACAACGCGATCAACTCTCGGCCGATAAAATCGTAACAAAATGATTAGAGGTTGTATGGTTTGTCTTGCAAATCCAAGGGGAACATACACGGCATTTTTACTTTAGATACGTATTTTTTTATATTTAAAAATTTGGTGCTTCTTATGAGACGTAAGTTAGGTAACCCAAGAAATAATAATATATCAATTATGAATAATAAAAAATGAAAAATTTTTTAGAAAAGTAAGGCAATCTTTTAAATATCTTTTAGATGATTTCCACAATATTTGTGTATTTCTGTGGATTATTAAAAAGAAATAAAAAGGGTTTTCATTTAGGTACTTTTATTTCATTTAAAATTTTAGTACATTCTTTTAAAGGTCAAAATTATTAATTACTGGGCAGTCAGGCCAATTTTAATATAGGGGCCTCTAATTGAATGAAAGAAAGTACAATTTTTAAAGCTAAAATTCCTATTTGCTTTTTTTTGTATTTGTTTAAGAAGAAATAAGATTTTGGTTTCTTTAAAATTACATTATCAACTTTTAAGCTCGACATTCTGTAGACAAATAATATTTAATGGATATTTTTTACAATGGATACCTATGTACCAAAGGTTACTAAACATTTTTAAACCCCTGTTATTTTGTCTCATGAATGTTTGTTTTGTGAAAGTATATGCCTAAAAGCAGTTATAAAAATTTTCACTTTTTAATGAACAACCAGAATCTTAGAATTAGATTAAACTCATTTAACTATTTGCCCTTCTTTTATCACAAAATTAGTGATAGTATGAAACTATCATACAATGAAATTTTTTTAAAAAAACTTGTTTTTATTTATTTACAAAGATTTTGGTAAAAATTAAAACTCACAAAAATATATATAAATAAAATATATATAATTTAAATAAAAAGGGTTTTTCCATATTATATCAGATGATATAAAATCCAATATTAAACAATAATTTTAAATATTTTATGGTAGTATCGTTTTAAATTTCCCAAAAATTTTGTGCAAAAAAAAAAAAAAACAGTGAATGCTTGAATTTGACGATCCAACTTTTTAGATAGTAACAAAAAAAATTGGAAGTCCGGGTCTGACCTACTATTCATTGCGCAAACTCCCGGGGCTAACCCCCCCTTCCCGCTGCCCTGCACGCCTGGACAATTTTGTTCTACAGTATTGGGCTTTATGACCTTTAAACTTCCCTTTGGGCGAAGGGATTGACTAGGGATAGTGGATAGCCAGAGTAAAACTTTTGGGGGAATGAATATCGACGCACAGTAGGAGGGGCTCATAAAAAGTGCAGGAAAAAAATTTATTTAATAAAATTGAACAAAAATGATTCAAGGAAAACGGATAATCTTTTTCCCAAATTTTGGATACCTTTTTTAAATTTTGCTTTGGAAAAAAGGCCGAATAGATAAATTTTAATACCTATGCGAAAATCTAAAAAAAAAAAAACACCCATATTCCTGAATGGCACTAAATCTTTTTGTGCAAAAAATCTGTAAAAGCTGCCATTTTTGACATAACGGGTATTTATCAATTAATAATTGACCAATATTTTTCCAAAAAATGTGTCATCTTTGGAGAAAAGTGTATAGATTAGAAAGTCTTTGGGATTTTTACCTTTAAATCTAAAAAATTGTCTGTCGAGATCTAAAAAAGTTATACAATTTTGCATAAGTCTCAAAATTTTTTTATTGGCCCTTTTCCACAGATCCGAAAATGTGTTCAAAAATTCTAAAACATTATCCGTTTTCCTTAAATGATGCTAACAATTATTATTAAATTAAATTTTCTGTACTTATAAGAAAAAGTCCTTTAAAAAATTATGGACGTTTGGGGGAATAACAAAATGTTGCACCTCATTTCTAGGCATTTTTTGGGAATATAAAGAAAAGATTTTGAGCAAAAAAATGTATGCCAAAACCTAATCTTGATATGACTGTGACTTACCGTATACGCTATAAATTGAGATTTGAATCAAGAGTTGTCAGCATCCTATAAAATATCCAAAATTTTATTGAAATATTATGATAAACCAACCCAAATTTAAAGAAAATAAGAGACTCATTAACATATGTGACATAAATAAGGAAAACAAAGAATTGTCTGTTTCTAGATTTATTTTGCGAAAATTAAATAAATTCCAATAATTGAAAAATACTTTTATGTCTTTCAATTAAAACTTATCTTTTATCGATTTTTATGTATAAAAAGTTGCTTATTTTTACATAATTATGAAGTTTGACAATCACAACAATAAATTTAATTAACAAAAAAATTTAGGAATATTACATAGAAAGAGATTCACCTTTATGTTGCCTGTTCAATGACTCACATGATCGCCTTTAAAATTTTCCAGCTTTTTTGGTTTTTTTATTTATGCTTATTACAATTAATTACTACTGTAAGTTTTATAAAAACAACGATCGCATTTAATGCTTCCCGTTCAATAATTAAAAACTGAATGATCGTCTTTTACAATTTTTGAGTTTTTTATGTTTTAAGCGTTTATGCTTATTTAAATTACTATTTTCAATTTTTTTATAAGAACATTGATCGCATTTAAACATATTAACATCTTTCAGGATTTTGATGTTGAAAAACATGCCTTTTCAAACGACTTTTATAAATTGTATAATAACTACAATTTTTAATCTGAACACATCAACATCTTCAGGAATTTTTTGTTGGAGGAAAAGGGGCCTTTGCATACTAAATTCAGGATCTGTTTCGGTTTTTTAAATTACTACTGGTTTGGAATTTCATCGGAACAATTAACTGATTTAAGCTTATCACCATCTTTCCCGATTTTTCATCTTTAATGTTCGAAAATCACATGATCGCGTCGGACAATCCTCAGTGTTTTTTTGTCGGCGTACGTGCGTATTCAGATTGCTACTGTAAAACGTTTTATAAGAACAATGATCGCATTTAAAGAAAGCTAACATCTTCGGGATTTTTGTGCCGAAGGGTTTTTTTTTCAAACTACTTTTTTAAATTGCTTGATAATCACAATGATCACACTTAAACATACTAGCGTTTTCAGGGTTTTGTCCCAAGCACGTGCCTCTGCATACTCCTTTATGGCGTGTTTGGTAATCACATTGGGGGCATTTAAACATATAAACTTCTTCGGAAGTTTTATGGGCGAATAAGATGGTTTTTTTTAATTGACTTTTTTGGTGCTTGATAATCACACCGATCACATTTATACCTAACAACATTTTTAGGGTTCTGATGAAGTGATTGATTACATTGGAATATATCAACATCCTTACAATTTTATGTCGAAGATGGTGTCTCTTTAAATACCTTTTGTTTGGTGATTGATATTCACACTGATTACATTTAAACATTTCAACATCTTCATGACTTTTGGGGTAGAAGTAAATGTGTCTTTAAATGATCTTTTCGCCGAGATTGGTAATCACACTGAGTGCATTTATACATAGTAATATCTTTAGGGTCTTGATGTTTGAGAAGGTGTCTATTTAAAAAACTTCTTTTAATTGTTTGATAGTGACACTGATCACATTCAAGTATTTTAAAGTTTGTAGAGCTAAGGGGCATTTTTTCGTCTTGTTTCTTCAGTGCTTCGATTTGATGGTCATTTCGACTGACTGATATTCGTGTGTCTTGATCAATCGGGGTTAATCAACATACTAAAAACAGAAACATTTTATAGTAATATAAAGGTTGAAATTAATTTTTTAACTAATTTTCAAGGATTTTACCTAACGACATCTTGTGCTGTTGAACCATGTATTTATATGAAATTGTTTTGTTGAGTCAACAGTTAAGGTAGTTGGGTCATGCAAGCAACATCTTAAAAGAAATCCTTCAAATTTTGAATATAAGTTATTAAATGTACAACACAGGGCTGGTAAAATTTAAAGAAGATTGACCACTCAATCAGATAATCGTCATTAAAAATTGCAATTTTTGTACATGTAGCATGGAAGAAGCGTGGGAAAATGACAGGTTTATTAATTTTTGCCTTTGAAGGAGACTTACCTTTTATTAAAAACTGGTATAATGAAGAAAAATATATTTTGAATATTTAAAAAAAATGAAAATTTTTCACCACAGGTTTGGACAAAAACTAATATTAATTACATCTTTAAAAATATTTTACGGGTAGGGTTTAAAAAAGAGCTGCAAGTAGATAAACGACACGTTGAAACGAGTCCAAAGGCGGAGTAAAGAAAAAAGCGCGAAATTACCAAACGACTAAAATTAATTTAAAATTTATTATTTTTATTGAATGATAATAATAATAAGTATATATAATCATAAAAAGAGTTTATTACATTGTATTATGGGTTTATTAAAAAATTTAATATCAAATACAGAATATACTAGACAATATATATATAAAAAAAACTTGACAAACAATATTTATTTATAATCATATTTTTAACGATTTATTAATAGTACATTATAAACTTAGAGACTAAAGCGATACTTTTAATCCCGCGGCGAAAGGTTGTTACCCCGACAGTAGGGAGGGTTACATCGCTAAGGATTAAAAAAACCCTTTAGTCCCTAGGTTTATATACTATTTGATGTACTTTATATAATAAAATTAAAAAAAACTCTTTAACGGTACTTTAACATATCGATGGAAGCGAGGCTGTCAGGTGTAGGGTTATTATATTGTTGATATTGATCACACCACCAGAAACAATTTCTGTGTTCCTATGACACTAAACAAAATCTAACGCTATTAAAATGAAATTGTCAAAAATTGACCATTGGTGGTAATGGATATAGGGAAAAAAATTACGAAAGCAGTTTTCCGAATATAAAGTGGTGCGCCAGCCGCAATGTTGAAAACATTACGTAAGAAAAGGTGCTTCTGGCCTACTTCTTGAAGAAATCGACCTAGTTGAAAAAATCAAAGGTTCTGGATTTGCATCAAGTAAAAGAATTTTAGTAACAGCACCTGATAAGGAATTTCTGGCACACAAGGTAGTTAGTATCTAATGTAGCATTTGGCTATTTATGCTCGAAATTTGTCGATTTACTGAACACAAATTATTCAAAAAATAGCAAAGTTTTTTTCAATTCCTATCTTAATTTTTTAAGAACTATGCTACTATAACAAAAATACCGGTATGAAAAGATTAAGTGAAAAAACAGTTAAATTAGCAAGTGAAATTTGTTTCATTTATAGTATATAGTTTTTAAGATCCATCGCATCGATTGCAAATGAAATTTAAAGGGTTTATACAGAAAAAAATGGGGACAGCTATATCTCGGGCATTATAACAGTTTAAGAAAAAAAAATTGTAACCGGTAGTTTTGTATTGCTAAGGCTTACATCAATTCGTTTTATTATACTTAAGAAACCTTTATATTATTTCGTAGTTTTATAAAATTCTACATGTATTTAATATATCATCTCCAAGAGCCTACATTACTAAAGTTATATTAACAAAAGCAGTATTTTTTAACTTTTTGGAGGTATTAGATGTGCGATGCGAGACTATTAGAAGGTGCCATAGGGTAATAATTTGCTAACATAATGATTTCACCTATAAGCACTAAGTATACCTAAGGGGCTTTATTTGTAATCCGTGTTCAGCGAGCGCCAACGTCATTCTAAGCGACTAGAAAATTCAGGACTACGTCAGATTGAAGCAAATTCGCCAATGCTCGCTGACGCAGATTTCAAACAAAGCTTCCTGGATGTAGCAGCATAGTGCACAGCCTCGTACAGTATGCGTAAAAAGTCACTATCAAAATAAAACGTAAAAAATTTAAAACTGGCGTTTTAATCAATAATCAATTTACTGTTATCGACAAAATGTCAAAATTTCGATATTTATTTGCTTAGATTTTATAAACATGTTATGTTTGTCAAGCCATTTCATTCTCTCATGAACGAGTGGTATCACTTGGTACCACCTGTAATTGGTACCATAGACCTGATAGCTTTTAAAAACTTAGAATAGGAAAGTAAAAATCTGTTTTTTCTCTTTTAGGCAGTATGAAAATACTTTATTTTGCTTTTAAGCATGTGTCTATTAGTACCTTTCATCTTCATCTCTGTTTTCCATTTTTATTTCTAGTTCCTCGCTTTTTGTTCACTCATTATAAATCAGCATGTCAATTTTTTCGCTTGCATTCCCAACTTCCATGGTTTCAATTTTTACCCCTGGCTCCAATTGTGTAAGAAAAGCATCCTTGGATCTGCAAAATTAGAATATACTTACTTGAAATCTTAATTTTTAATAGTAAAAACTCTGTTTAAACTTAGATTTTAGAAGGGTAAGAATTGGACATTTGAAATTCACCTTTTACCCTAATTCACATTTAAAAAAATTAAAGCTAAAAGCATTGTAATACCCAAGCCTTAGTCCTTTTGAAAATACTGCAGGCGATATCTATAATTCAATAAAGATAGAACTAGACTAGAAATAAGTGCGAAAGAATCTTTCTTTCTATCACTAATTAGTACTCTATATAATTTTGTTGTGGTTAGTGGCTCATTGAATTTCAGTAACAGAAATATAGTATATTATTTAACATAAAAACGTAGGTTGGTTTGAGGAAAAATTCACAATCTATGGAAAGATTCACCGATAGTAGCAGATTTTTTTTATTATCAAATCCTTGAAGCCCTGATCTTTTTATGTTTTAAGTTTTTGTTTATCTTGATAGCTCTTTTTTTAGAGGAGATATTATGATTTACACTAGGACATGTTTACACTTAGTCTTAAGTAAAAAATAAAGGTGAGGCAATACTATTTTGGCACAATGTAGTTATAGGGTTTCAAATAGTTTTTGGAAATATTATTAAGAAATGTAAAACTTGGTAGGAAAATACAGACAAATTATTAGTATAATTAAAGGAAAATCTAAAAAGGTGTTCAAATTATTTTCTAAAATAGAAGCTTCGCCGAAAAATCCTAAAATATTTAAAAGAAATGTGAGAAAATTTTGGAGAATAAAAAACGAAAAATTATAAATGCTTTATTTCAAAGTGCAATGTCCACACATATTTAAAAATATGTACACAAAATTTTAGTTAAAATACATTTAAAACACTGATGGGGTTTAAGACAAGATTTTTTTGTTTCCCCAGAGTTGTGCTCTTCTACAAGATGCATAAAAATTGGGTCCATTTTTTAATCTTCAAACCACAAACACCAAAATTTAATACTTTAATTTATTTTTTAAAGATAAACTTGACAACACTCTAGGTAATAACATAAAATTCACATAATTAAAATATGACTTGAAAAATAAACACAGAAGATTGACAAAAGTAAACAAAGATTTGCAGATTGGGATCATCACTTTAAAAGTTCAAAATGAAATTAAAAAAATAAGTAAAGCATTGACAGAGATAAACTTATGTACATGTTCATGGGATAGAAAAAGAAGCAAGGGCCTGGCTGATCTATCTATTTCTATATACTAAAAACGATTAAAAATTTATTGATAGTCCCTCTTACTAAATTAATAAACTTAGCTATAACGCATGAAATCTTTCCAGACATACTAAAGACCGCAAAAGTTATTCCTATTTATAAACAAAAGGGTTCAGTGGATGATTGTTCAAATTGGGGGCCCTATCTCACTGTTCCCTATATTATCTAAAATTTTGAAATGGCAATTAAAATTCAGTTGACTGATCACTTTGAACATAATGCATTTTTTTTCCAAGGGCAGTTTGGCTTTAGAAATAAAAAATCCACATCACTGGCAATAAATTTTGTCTTGTCGACCCACATTCAGAGGGTTTTGAGAATGGCCTTGATACTTTTGCGGGGTTCCCACAAAAATTCCCTAAATCGAATTCCCTGACATTCCCTGACTTTCCAGGTCTCCTTAAGCAAAATTTCCATTACTAAAAAGAGCTTCTAAAGTAAATTGATTATAATAGTGTGAATTTTTCTCGGAATTTTAGACTCGATCCCGATAAGAAAGATGATCTAAAATATTTCTGGAATGATCTCTGGACTGGAAAAAAGGAAAACTAATCTAAAACCACATGCTGAAAAAATATTAAAGGTTTTTAATTGAAGTGCTTTGATTTTTGGCCCATTTTGGGGTAATGAAAAATAAATTTATATTCTTGACCATGTGCTGAATGAAATTTTAATATTGTATTGTAACTACTTAGTGCGTAAGAGGCCGAACTCGCAGGCCTTGGTTTACGAGAAATAGATTTTACGTAAACAACTTCTTTATTATCACTCAGTCCTATCTTCATATGCTCATTCTAAAGAATAATTTAAAAATACATTTAATATTAAAGCACAGTTTATTACCTGCTTTAAAAATTAACAGAGGTTCACAAACAACTAAGCTTTGTAATGGTTAATAACAAGAACATAAACATTTGAAAACTTTAAATTTAAATAATAACATAATATTCTTGAAATTTCTACAGTCAAAATATGAACCGTGTATAGTTAAAAACGTGCATTAACCGTTCCCAAAAACGCATGGTCTTAGCTCACAAATTACTAAAAGAAAAACAATTAGATAACAGAGCACTAAAAGTTTGGAAAGTGCTTGTCATTAACTGAACACATATAAAAACCTTTTAGCAGGGTAAGGTATTATTTTTTAACAGGGCAACCCTCGCATTAATTTCTGCGAGTTTGGAAGCACAATCAAGATTGATTATCTTTTTCTTATTTTCCAGTTCCTTTATTTTCGGCCTCAAGTTTTCGTTTTCGGATTTTTTATTTTTTTCCAAATTTTCCAGTGATTTTTTTTTCCTCTGGAGCTTGCTTGTATTTTCGATTAGAGCAACGACAAAGCTTAACATTTCCTTTGTTACTATTATGTTTGACACTCCGCCACATTTTAAAATTGCGTCATAAACTGTTCTTTGAGCAATCAATGACTTTTCTTGTAAATTTTCTACTAATAAAGTTTTATTAATTGAGAACCCTTCAACAAATGCATTTCCATGGAATAAAATCAGAACTATTTTTATTACAGAAAATAAATCCTTCAAATTCCTTTTTGTCCTTAAGTTTCTGACTAAAATAGGAATCCAGCCTAAATTCGTTTTTGTAATCAAACTGTTCGGACCTTACAAAATTATAATACTGCACTCGAGCTTTTTCTGCCACATTTGAACTTATGATATTTTTATCATATAAATTCTTTTTTAAAAAAATTTTAAAATATTCACAACTGTTTTCTTTGTTTATTGCTATTATATTTGGATTAAGAGAAGAAACTGCCCTCAGCATTTCATGTTTTAATCCTCCCCTATCTATAATTTTTGAAATTGTAGCGGTCAAAAATTTTTGACAATCTTTACGAAATATCAGTTTGTCCGCTTCTTTTGACTTTAAAACTTTCTTAAAAGTTTCCACAGGCAAAACCACAGTCCAATTGTTCTAAAAGGTAAAAATATTAATTTATTCTTAAGATCTATTTTAGCCACTTCTTTCAGATTATCAGGAATCGCAGACTTTTTTAATTAGTTTTTCTAATAAAGAAACTAAAAGCAAATTCAAATCGCTATACAAAAAAGGTACCAGAGGTTCATTGCTTTGGAATTTTGTTAAAAATGGTTCCAAGAATGTGGCAATCATTTCAAAAAATGCTATTTTTGCTGGCATTAATGGATCTTGTAATCCACTGGCTACATTCTTAACCGAGTTGGTTTGAGGTAAGCGAACAGATGGATCACCATAATATGCTTTTAACTGGTCATATATTTGTAAAGCCCTGTTTGCTGCCTTAGAACTTTCTACCCAACGGGTCTGGCAAAATTTTAACGGAAGAGAGGCGCAAGTTAACCCTGCAAAGCAGAAAACAATTAAACAATTACATAGATATTTTATTGGAATATTTCAAATTACCTATAAAGTCACTTCTCCTAGCTGGTGAATCCTTAAAAAGCCAATATATTCCCGTTAAGAACCCATTTACATTCCACCCACTAGCTTGGTGGCCACTTTGAAAAGCTCCATGTACCACATGAAGTCCACATGTTCCCATATCAAGAAGAGCTTCCTTATCGCCTAAATGTTCTTTTAAAAGTCTATTTAGTTTTAAATTGACATTTGGACCATCCATAGAAATATGAATCATTTTTTTTGGACTTAATTCTAGTGTTTCCAGTCCTCCAATCAAAGCCTTAAGTAAATTATCAGCCGTAGGGCGACCATTTATAAACACTGAAGTCAAATATCTTGTTTCTGTTTGGTTTGTTATATCATTGAAAAAGCAAATAGCAAGATCCATTTGCCCTTTTTGTGATATTTTGTTGAGAGATTCATCAAATGAAATCGAGAAATGATTTAGAGTTTTATAGTATGTTAAAAACTCATTTTTAAAATATTCAGCCAGACCAAAAATATATAAATATGAAGCTTTAGAGAGCCCAATCTCATTCTCCTTGCAACATGCGAGTCCGGAAACATTATAGAAAATAATGGTACAGTTTTATCAATACTATTTATTGTATTGTGAGTTTCAATTATATGTAGCGTCCATAAAATTTCAGCTTTTAATACGCTGGCATCTTCTGTAAAAAATGAAAGTGAACTTTCTGCTTTTTTGGGATGTCTTATCCTGGGGCCGACAAGCTGAGGAGGTAGTTGCATTCTGTTCTGATATTACGGGAACCTTTGTTTCGCACTCAACATTACTACTGGGGTGACAAAATTTGTTCAATAAAGAAATATTAGAAGACTGTCCAATATGACGCTTTTTTGTGAGAAATTGATTTTATGTGACTAATAATAGCTTGCCGTCCCATATTACTTAAACTCAATTCTTTTTGCAGATTAAGCATCGAAATTTGGTATGGTCTGACGGAACACTGACTATTATATTTTTAAAAACTTTTTCAAGTAACCAGGTGTCTTGGAAATAAGTTTTTTTGGTGGCATAATTGCAATCTGTAAAACAGTATTTGAAATTTACAAACAACGCCAAGATATTATAAAATATTACAAAACTTACCAAGAATAATATAATCGAGCTCTAATCAACAAAAACGCTAATATCACAAAAATAAAAAGTCCATTTGCCATAATACAGTTAATAAAAATTTAGATATTAATATCAAAAAATATAAAATAATTATAAATACGCTCAAACGTGCCGCATGCTGCGCAACGCATCACTGAAATTAAAACTTTCCATTGTCAAAAATCAGATCTATCCATATCTGCCGTCCTTTTACGCTAAATACATCAGAGTCCACACACAAAAGAGATAGAACTAGAACGAGAGTTTCAAATCACAAATATTTTATTAATTTTATAACCTGGTCCAAACTATTCTTCTCTCTCTCTCTCTCTCTTATAAGCATGTAAGTCGAATGGATTTATCCTTGTTTCTCAACTATTCATTTGATGTCGGACCGAACGGCCCACGATAGGTAAGACCGAGCCGGAATATTTTCAATTTTGTTATGAAACGTAATTATTTTATTGATAAGACTGAAACGGATTATTTTTAGTTTTGTTCGGAAATGGAATTATTTTTTTATCTAAAACTGTAATTTTCCAGGTTTTTAACTAGTTTTCCCTGACATTCCCTGACTTCCCTGACCACTTTTGAATTCCCTGACATTCCCTGACTTCCCGACTTTCCAGAAAAGTGGGAACCCTGTTTTGCTTCTTGCTTGGACCTAACAAAGGCCTTCGATTGTGTTCGGCGACATTTTGCTGGAAAAACTGCCATATTACAGGATTGGTAAATGGTATGACAAATCTGTTAAAATCCTACCTTTCATCAGATTCCAGTTTGTTGCGTTTGGAGGGAAAACTCAAGTCTGAAATCAATAAAGTATGGTGTGCTCCAGGGCTCTGTCCTGGGCCCAGTATTGTTTCTTATTTTTATAAATGACCTTCCAAACTTTCAGGATTTCAAGATGATCTTATTTGCTGATGACACAACTACACTTAATAGTTATCATCCATCTCAAATCAGGAATTTGGAAACAAGCTAACATTCAGCAATGGTTTCTTGCAAACAAACTGTGCCTTAACATACAAAAATTCAGCACATAAACTTCACACTAAGACAGTCACAAAGCCACAAACCATTTGACACCAGTGAAGAAGTTGTTTTTCTTGGAGTTACACTCGACCCAGGACTGACTTGGGAGGCACATGTTGACCATCTTTGCAAAAAATTGTCAAGAGCACTGTTTTTAATAAGGGGACTTTCTCGCGTGTCTTTGGATGTCATACTCTGTGCTTACCATGCAATGTTTGCATCAAGGATGTCCTATGCTCTGATTGGGTGGGGACATTCATCCCATGCTGCAAAAGTTTTTTCATTGCAGAAGAGCATGTCAATAATTGCTAATATTGGCTACCGGAGGATTGTAGACAACATTTTATCAAATTAGGGGTTCTTACTTTCCCATGTTTATATATCTTTCAGTGCCTCATGTTTATTAAACAGAACATTCACTTGTATCAAAGCAACCAGCAGGTCCACAGTTATGATACACGTAACAATCAGGATTTAATCCATAACTTTCACAGACTTGGGAGATCCAGGGGTGGCACCAATTACTTCTGTATAACATACTTTAATGCACTTCCGTTGCACATTAGGAGTTTAAATGACAAAGCTTTTAAAAGCACGATAAAAAAATACCTTTTAAAAAATGCTTTTTTTTTCGTTAAAGAATACCTGGGCACTGGCTTCATTTTTGATTGCTGACTAGTTTTTCTTAAAGAGAATGATACTCCAGCACTCTCATGGCTGCAAAGCTTTTTATAAAATAAATTGTTTTAGTTTTATTAAATTTTAAAGATTGTATATGACTGTGTTTTATTGTGATGTAACTGTACTGTCTTTCTTATTTTAGTATAATTTTTAAGTATTTAATATATTTTGTAGATTGTTTTATTTTAATTTGTTTTAACATGTAATAATTGTATTAATTTCTTATATTATGTAAATTGACGTGTAAAAACACTTATGTAGTGTAATTACCAAGGTACAAATAAATAAATATACTCCAAACTAGTCATTCGGAAATCTGATTCTTTATTATAGACTGGAAATTTCACAATATAAAATCGAAAGAGTAGAAATAAAGAAGTAGTTTGATTTTCTATTAAAGTTAAGAAAATATGAGTTTAGATTGGATATATAACTAGTTTAAGAAGGAAACATGTTGGAAAAGACTGTGCAGTCTTGAATATAAGAAATCGGACAATATACCTCAAAATCTAAGGTGTTTAAAAAGGGTCAAGAGCCCTATAAGAAAGGAATTACCAGTTCAATAAGAAGACTCTGCAATATACTTACAGCTCAGTTTCCTTAACTGGAATAAGTTGTTGCAAAAAATGTGAATCGTTACAAGTTTTAAAATTATTTTTGTTTGTTTCAACTTTTATATCCAAATAAGTGGAACTTTGGTTGTCCATGAATACATTTTCAAAACCGTCATGACTATTTACTTCTTCCTTCGAGAAGAATTTATGGGTTTCCTTGGGGTTCTCTTTAATACCAGAAGGTGCAGAATATTCCATGATTCTTGTTCTTTCCAATTATTTTAACATAAAAGTCCTTATTCAATGTTATGGCACAGATTTAAACACGTTCATTATGTAATAAAAACTCAAAAAAGGCAAACAAAAATTAAAAGCATAACCGTTAATTGATATGTGAAAAATATAAAAATATAAACAAATAATATTTATTTGATAAGATTAAGTGGAGTTGGTTAGATTAATCACAAAATACGATTAAAGCCAGGATTAATCAATAAACTGGCTTGCATGTAGAGATGAGCGATATATTTGTACCGGCGACTTTTACCGGTGACTTTAATAGTCGCCGTCAGTACCGGCGACCCGATGCCTCACGAAACAGCGACTTATATCCAGTGAGGCATTAAATGCAGTGTGTTTAAATTTGTCTTTCTAGTGAAAACTGCTGACAAAATTATTCATTAAATGAAAAGTTTAGTCTTTTGAAAAAGGAAAACCTTTACAAAAAAGATTAATTTTAAGAATTTTTAAAATGGTTTTTTTTTTAGAAACTTTTGTTACCTAATTCCTTTTGCTATTTACGTCCATTGTTACCATGAGATTTTATTTTTATCTATTTTTCTATTTTTTGAACTTTTCTGGCAATAAAGTCATTTCGTAAATTATTTTTCTATTTAATTTTGATCTAGGGAATTCTAGGGATTTTTTCACATAAAAATTGGGAATTTTCAGCGAGCTTGGTTGGCAACACAGGGTTTAGTTAGTAAATGCTGAGCCGCTGTTTAAAAAGGTCGCTGCGCGCTGCCTCGCTGTCGCCGTCGCCGTTAGGTTAATTAGTATTTTTGTTTACCTATGCTTATTTGTTATTGTTATTTTTTTGTGTTGTTAAATAAAATAACTTTACGAATAAAAACTTATCATGTTTACCATAGGAATCTTCAGCTTCTCAATTTCTAAAATATTAAAAACATACCAACTATATGACTGAATTGCAACTATTATTCGGTACCGGATACGTAATATGATTCACTTTCTTTACATTCTTCGCATATCAGCGACTTCAGACGCCTATTCAATCTACCAGCGACTTTCAAGTCGCTGTCACCGGTATACCGGTGACTTGAAAGTCGCTGCTAAGCTCATCTCTACTTGCATGTTAGTATGCAGTAGACAGGGTTGCCCAAGAAATATTTTGTACCAAAAATAATTTAATAATGTACCACATTTCGGTCAAATGCTTCGAGTCTATAGAGGCAGCCTTACTGGTCAGTCCTGCAAACAAGCTTGAATTTTCTTTCTTTCTCGCACGCATCTTCGCTCAGCAGGTATATACTGCCGTCATAATAAAAAACGCGAGTTTCTGCTTGACCTTCGACTAGTGAGGTGCGGTCGATAAAAAAACTACATAGTTTTTTTTCCGGGAAGGCGGTTGAAGGAGCCGTATCTGCTGCATTTCCCGTCGGGGATCAAGGAAAAACTCACCCTGCCATTCGGAATGTGGTGAAAGTGTAGTTTTTGAAGTCCAGAGTGATTCCTAAACCCTTTTTTCAAATCACACGTGGTATCGTTGACCATATGGCGGTATAGAACACAGGCTCGTGAGGACAAAAAAGGATCTGACAGAAACCGGTTATATCTAGATTTTGTTGCTGCTTTTCTCGACAACTGAATCTGCATTTAAATAGCTTTATTTTTTTGAAATAGTCGGGAGCTTCGATACGGTTTCGAGCCGGACTACATCGGAGTTCCTAAGAAATATGTCTCTTAACCCGATTTAACGGGGGTGTAACCAATATGGAAGGGTTGCTCCGTCTCTTGTTAAGCTTTGAAGGGGTGAGGGCGAGCTGGCGAATGCCTGAGCAAAGCCATCCGGGGGTATAACAACCCCCAATTTGCAAGTCAAGTCATAAAAAACGCAGTAACTTGAGAGGTTATAGGTGGTTATAGTTCAGAGAAATAGAGAAGAGGAGAAAGCGCTTCAATCTGCGCGAAAAGTCTAATATAGGGCGCCGCCATGGTTGCTTTCGCTTGTCATTTGTCATCATTTGGGCTTGTCAACCTTACTCTTTTTTTCTATGGGCTTGTCATCATAATCTTGTTTGTAAACAAAAATTTAATTAAAATGGTTTTGGATGAATAATATTACGTTTTAAGAATGAAATTAAAATTTTCAAATGAAAACATGAACCATTATTAAACAGTAAACTATGCAGGTGAATTATTTGTATGAATTCAAAAATATTTATGGGTTAGAAGATTTTTTTCTTGGTTAAATCTCAGAATATTGAAATCCTACATAATGTGTTTTTGAATTTTTTAGTAAGGATAAAGAAAGCAGAATACGTTATAAATATAATATATATTACAATTTTTTAATGAAAAGGGCAAGAAGATCCAGGTGACTCGGCAGTATTTTTTTTTAAACGATAAATGGAAATGCAAAAATTGAAATACCAACTTGTTAACCCAAAGAAGCTTTAATAATTTTATCCAATAACTGCAGTGCTGTCTTTAGAACTCTAAAGTAAACATCTTTTTAATTGATTTTTTAAAAGTCAAATAAAGGCCTCTGTTATTCAAAATTGGTGTACACTATTTCACACTTTTTTATGCAAGTCCTCTTATCGAAGGTGTATTTCAAAATTTGGTGTGTACAAAAAGTGTAAACTAATTCTGAATAACAACCAGACCTAAAGTTACAATAAGAGAATATAGCAAAAAATGCATACAATATAAAAGGCATCCTAAAAAACTTCACAGCGAGAACATGCAATATGGACAAATGACATTTTATTAAATAAAATAAATAATCAGTAAAAAAGTGTTTTATTTATACACTGTATATTATGTTAAATGTTTTTTTTGCATTAAGAAGTAAATTTACTTAAGAAATGACACTGGCTAATACAAGTAGTTGGCCCAATGGAAAACCTTTATTTTATAAAATGGTTGTTAAACAATATCTATAATTGTATATCATCTTAAGCAGGTGATCATAAGTTTGAGTTTTTTTCCTACTATGAAAATTATAAAAGGAAGGTCCTATATATTAAAAAAAAATACATGCTATATATTAATTTTTATATGCACTTTGCTGATACTAACCTCTTAATTTATGCCACTCGTTTTGTTTAGGGTTATACCTTTTTAAACAATGCTCAGGTCAGCTGCCATTCACATATCTTTTTCTTATGGAGACTCTTTTTTTTAATACCTATACTCCTTTTTTTTAGCTTTCAGAATACAACCAGCCATAGTCCCTGCCTTTGTAGCTTATTTTCTCAATTTTTTTTAAATTATTTTTAGTTGAGAATAGGTTTTTTTTTGACAACTAATATTGTAAAATTGTGAACATAAATTTCTGTTCCCTGTTAAACTAATCTTATTGTATTGTATAATTTAAGAGAATTTTTACCGATGTTTAAATATTGTAAATCACACACACATTCTAATTGAAGAAATTATTTTATAATTTGAATGATTGATATGTGGCAATTGCCAATACTTAGGTACCATAATAATAGAGTTATATAGACACAATCATGGGCAAGTTCACACTCTCCCTCTGAGGAATAGAAAATGACATTCTTACTCTTAATCTGGAAGGTTAGTTTGCTTAAACTATTGGGTTAACAATAAAACAAGATATCTTTATTAATAGGTTTTATTGACCATTAAATGGAATCAACTTGGTTAACTTATTTATTATTCTTTTCCTTTATAGTTTTGGTATGGTGTTTCGCCATGGAATTGGTAATAATTGGTGGGTACTTGGGTGGAAATGCCATCCAAAAAAAGCAAAGGTATAACATTTTGTCTTAAAATTTTTCCTTGTCCTATATGTTTACTATCCAGGAACTGTTTTGAACAAATGTATCTGCTAGCTGACCAATTGTTCATTTGCAGTATACTCAACCATTTTTTAACCAAAACTTCCTCTTTTGGAAATCTAAAATTAAAATATTACATGTAAATTTTGTTGCGCCTGCAAGTATGCAAAAATCAAGAGACCTAAACTATTATAATGTATGTTATCTTATAAATTACAATTAAACTATTTTAGCTTTAATTATTCTAGGTTTTTATTTACCCAATAAAATATTTTCACTATATAATGGGGTACTTACAAATGAAAATAATATCTTCTGCTGTCTAGAATTATTGGAACACCCTCTCACTCAACAAGACATGGTTCATTAAACTAAAATAAAGCATTATAAATGGAACACTAAACTAAAATAAAACGAAAGATACTAAGTTACTAAGCCAAATCTAATCCAAAAAGTAAACAAAACATTTACGAAAAACTCATGTTTATACGGCAACCCTTTTTATTTTATGAGAACAACAAAGAAAAGAAAACTTTGTTATGTCAATGTCAATTTTGATTTGACAAGTAGAAGCAACCATGGCGGCCCACATGTCGTCCTCGTAAAATTGGATGCGCAGTGGTCGAAGCGCTTTCTCCCCCCTTCTATTTCTCTGTTATAGTTTCGAGAAAAACTACCTGAAAGTTGTAAGCGTGTTTTGTGGCGAAAAAAATATTTTTTTGACCAATATCGATACAATTACCAAATATAGTGTCTTATGACGTTATTAAACCAGTTTTAGTTATAACTTTTGATTTTGATAAAGTAATATTGATGAAAATGCGTTTTTGTTTAGTATCTCATTACCTGTAATCGAACAATCGCTAACAATGAATGCAGTAACTTGCAACTTTTGAGCTATAGTTACTTCGGTTTTCCTTATAGTAGCTTTTGATGTGCCGCCATTAAGTTAAATTGTAGGGAATACTAATTTTACCTCAATTTTTCCGGAAATACTGACTGATTCCAGCTTCATTTTGAATTAGATTGCTAAAATAGATAACTTGACCAAACAAATAAACTGCTGAAATTTCTAATATCTTTTATATTTAAAAAGTTATGGCATTTTGAATAAATGCGTGTAATTTAAGTTTATGCATAAAAATGTGCAAGAAATCACTTAAGGACAAAACTTATGAGATCTGAACAAAAAGAAAGTATTTATCTAAAAAATATATTGATATAAAATATTTAAAAAAATAATAATAATACACAAAAATTAGGCCTATTCAAAGGATTCATTGAGATCATTGGATTGAGGATTTTCCTCCAATGAAATCCGCAAAATGGTTTGGTTTCTTTTCTCATCAAAAGACAAAGTTTCTTAATTATGGATTCTTTTTTGGATTTATTTACACCACTAGCTTAATTTCTAGGTGGCGGTAAAAGGATTCCTTCTTTTTTAGTTTTAACTTTTAAAAAACGTATCTCTATTGGATTAGCCATATCGTGGCTCTTGATGTGAGAGAAACATAGGGACGTGATTCGGTTTTCTCTATTTTCACTTGTGACGTGTTGTCTATCCAATCGTAGAAATTATTTGGTCTCATTTCAAGAGTTATAACTTTTTCAGAGTTTGCTGGCCGCACAGCATCTTTTAAATCTTTAAAATCACATATACTACCTTTGTGTTTCATAAAAAGTTCCAATTGGTGATGGAAACGGTAAATTGACGCGAATTTACTCACTGCGTTTTCGGTTAGCAAATCATGACGTAATCTTACGATTGTAAGATTAAAATATATGCAGTTATATGCGAATTTTACATTTTACTGTGTTTTTTGTTATGAACACGGGATACTGCGTTTTAAATTAGTAATCAATGACGTTTTACAAGAAGCACACTAATCGTTTTCGCAGTTAACACAGAGATACTGCATTTTTAATTATGATTAATTAGTTATTGCATTTTTGTAAGTATTTGATGACGCTTCATTGACTCATTGAAATACTACATTTCTTTTTTCTCGATTTTTGGAAAAAATATATATTTTTTTCGATATATAAAATACTGGGAATATAAAAAGTAACCTAAAGAATCTGATTCAACAAAACACTCAAAATATGACGGCAGTATACTCGAAGGTATTTTGCTGAGCCCTAGATGTTCTTGCTGTGTATAAAAAAGAAGAAGACATTAGGTTCGGTTTTGTGTACTAATCATGGACATACTACATATAGAATGCTGATCAGCCGGTGATCCCGAGAGTAAAAGAACGTTATACGAGCCGCACTTATGCTCTCTCACTCTAATGAAGTTTTGTCGTCACGCGCGCTAGAGTGAGAGAGCGTGAGTGTGGCTTGTATAGCGATCTCTCTCGCTTTTGGAGTCAATTCTGCAGTTCAGGGGGCGAATTATCGGTCGGGGAGCGGCCGCTCCTCGAGAGAAGAATGAGTGTGGTTCTCTCAAAACTTGTTTGCGTTGTATTCTTGACAAAAAGGATCTGCTCCCTCCCTCAATTTGTGATAGAACAACGCTCTCTGCTTTGAGGCAGTAGAACGAAAGAAAATTAAGAGAACGATCAGCTGTTTTATGTTACCTTGTAGCTTTTTGGGGTTAAGTTTTGATTTTGATACTTTGATAGACTTTTAAATTTTGGGTTTTGGTTTATTTATTTACTTTGTTACGCGCTTCATTAATTGTTACTTTAAGGTTTGTGTAATTTACAACAGTTAATATCAAGCACCCCACGCTTTTTTACTCTAATTAAATGTTAAATTATTACAAATTATATTCTACTTTTTAATCCGATTGGCTATAAAAACATAGCCTTTTAGTTTTTTTAAATCGCTATTTATTTTCTAATTTTTTAGTCTTAAAACGTCATTAAAAGTGTTGTGTAATATTAAGTTAGTTAAGTTACTGTGAACCGTACTTTAGCTTTAGATAATTTAGTTTTAGTTAGTTTTACATGGTTGGTAACACTGGGTAGATGATGGCGGCGTGGCCATAACCCAAGGGTAGTAAACTTAACAAGGAGTGCTCGATTTTTACTATTTGTCCGCAGATATAGGTTATGTTTGGACGTCACCGTTTGCCCATTTTGCCCAGAAGGCAGATTTATTTTATTAATTTTTGTTAAATATTCAACTTTTAAAAACTATTTTGGATATGTACTTACTAGTAGAACTGTAATGTATAATATTTTAAAAAAATTAAGACTTTATATTACTTGTAAACAAAACAAAAAGGCAAACAGATTACGTCACAAATACCGAATTGACATTTAAATTGGTTTATATGGGCTTAAATGGGATCGAGCACTCCTTGTTAGGTTTATTACCCTTGGCCATAACCTACAATTACCTTACCTTACCTCTGACCTCTGACCTTACTCTCTGTTTACGATGTTAAGATTTGTTGTGTTTTAATATAAATAAAATAAGTTTCCAAAAGCACTTTTATACAAGTGTTTATTTAGCGGCTAATCTAGCCGATTTAAATACTAAACTAATCCTTTTATCTCTGATTGTGCTTTGCAGTTCTTGGCTTTCCAGTGTTTTGCAATGTGGCAGTGCTTAACAAATGTATAAAGAGCTGTGTTATACTTAATAGGAGTATTCCAGAGAATATAAATGGATCCGTCTGCCCCTCTTAGTATTAAAGAGGAAAACCCTGATAATATTCTTCCAGGGGATGAAGTGAAAAATCATGACTGTCTTAAAAATGTAATAATGGAAAACCAAAGTTCCAGTGTTTGTGGAAGTATTTGTAAGGAATCATCTAATTCTTTAGATGAACCTAATCTAGCTAAGAAAAATGAGCAGTAAGTATAATGTAGTGTTTTTGGGACATTACTAGGGTTGTCAGATGGTATCCAACCTTACATATGTTCTTCTTTTGATATATGTCTTTAAAAAGAGTGGATGACCTTGCTGAAAGAGAACGGAAACCTAAAATTTAATGATTTAGTTCCATGCATTGAGTTCTTGAGCACCCGAGGTATAGAGATTGACGATGTTAAATTACATGATCAGTTTTCTAACCTGATTTTATTTCATAAATCAAAATAAGATGGTGATCCTGATGACAAATATGATTTGAAATTGCATGAACAGTGGACAATCTACTTCCAAAAAGCATTGAATGTTTCTCAGAACTTCTTAAGATCTGCAATTATTTTTTTTTTTGCATAAGCGGACAGAATGTGAATGTGAAGTGTTTTCGCTGATTAATACTCAGTGGAGCAAAGAGAGAAATAGACTAAGTGTGGAGTCAGAAAACTCTTTGACTCTTGTCTAATACAACTTTAAAAACATGTCATGTGAAGATTTTTATAATTATTTGTTAAAAAAAATCAAAATCTTGCAAAAATTGACAGCTTAGCTAAATATGATTAGAATAAAGTAAATTAGATAACAAAACATTATGGTTTTACTGTGAATGTCCTTCCTTTTAGACTCATCAGCCCTCCTTTATCAAATTATCATCTGGCAAACCTAGACATTACACAATATCTAATAGATTGGATTTACAGTTATTTTGATAAAATTTTACTTATCAGAAAATGTTTTTGGCAACCTCTGATTTTTGAGTTATGAGGCCTTCAAGTGGACAAACCTCAAAATAGAAAATACTTCCTAAATTTCTCCTTAAAACTGATTATTATCAAATGGGAACATAGCTCCATTAGGCACTTACATAAGTAGTATAAAACAGCACATTCAGACCACGGACTTAGAATAGTTTTCATGGTTTTACTCTTATGTCTATAATTATAAAATAATTTAATGATATTCATTTCGATTGAGGTCAGTGTCAGGTTTGTTGTGTTAAATAATGAACTGCATTCTTTGTTGTCTTACAACATAATATACTGCATTCCTAAGATGTAGGTTAGTGACAGTTTTGTTTTCATTAATAGGAAGAATAAAATAATGATATATAGAGTGTCCCTAAAAAAATAAATAATATTTTAATTATTTATTAAAAAACGAGTTATTTATATCTGTCGGTTTAAGATTTATTATGATAATTATAGTTCTATACAGAGTGTATCTAAAAAGTAAATCATCATTTAATAGTATTTAAATAAATTTGTCTGTCTGTTTGAAAATCTTAAAGACATGAAGTGTAACCTGTCTTATATACAAAAGAATGTTCATTCATCAATAATAAAAATCTACAACAAGATCCCTGTAAATATCAGAAACGAAAAACGTAAAATTTTTAAAAAGACATTTGAAATGGCTACTGATTTCGAAGCTTATTACAATCCGTGGATGAGTTTCTGAAAGACAATATAGAGCCGCAAGATTTTCTATGTAAACATCAAACCTATGTTTGACTTTTTAATGATTTTTAATGTGTTTTATTACAATACTGTTGTTTTTTAGCTTGTAGATGAATGTAAACTGATGCCTCATTTAGTATTATAGCATTATCTTTGTGTTAGATCTGCTACTTTAATGTGTATTTCAAATTTTATCTTAATGTGTAATTTTTAATTATATTTTAATGTGTTACGGTGCTCTGTGTGGTCAGCTCAATCTTTATGTTTTCTTTTTTTTAATATTTTTTTTACTTCTTTGTATATTATATATACTAGTTTTAAGTAATTTTATTTATGACATGTCCTACGCCCAATGGGCATTATTATTGTGAAATTGTAATGATTTCTGGACAAATATAGACTTTTCATTTCATTTCATTTCATTTTGTCTGTCTGTCTGTCTGTCTGTCTATCTGATCAGGATTTTTGTGGGTTATATTAAAACATAAAATAATATTTTAATTATTTATTAAACAACGAGTTATTATACAAAAAATATACATTGGTTAGTGCACATATACATAATTGTTTTATATGAAAAAAACACCGAACATTTGAAGGCTTCAATTTTGGTTGTTCTTCTAATTCTATTACTGGGCAGGACGCGTATGTTCTAATGTAATTTACTGGGCAGGACGCGTATGTTCTAATGTAATTAGCCTTTTCTTTTCCTTTAACAAACACTTTAGGCTGTTTAAATGTTAGTTCCCTAACTATGCTTGGAAATTGGTGCAGGGGTGTAAAACCCTCTGACCAATCAATACAATGATGATTGGTTTGGAGCCATTTAACTTGTTTATATATAAAATTTTTTATATATATATATATATATATATATATATATATATATATATATATATATATATATATATATATATATATATATATATATATATATATATATATATATATATATATATATATATATATCAGGCGATAATAATTTTATATTAAACGTTGTCTAAAAATGAAATGTGATACTTGTTGTCCATTATATGCTGCTAACTCTTTCGGTATAAATTTATTATTTTTAATTTTAAATCCTTGCACGTCTATTACCATTCACATACTTATGACAACTGATTGTTTTTTATTCTATAAATACATTTAATATGGATTAAAGACACAAGCGTACTATAATTGTTTAACTATTTTTGTTAGTGGATTATAACTAGAAATTTTATCGTGTAGAATAAGACAGTAAACAGAAGTGTTCTTTTTAATGTTTTCGTTTGTTTGAATTCAACTCTCATAACTACCGAACCAGTTTGAAGTGATTCCTTTTGGTGAGAACAGTCTATGTGTGTTATAGGACAAATATTTTTAAAGTCTTCAGGAGAGAATATTGGTTCATTTGGTAGACCATAATAGGAAGTTCTAAAATTTGTAAACATGTCATAAAGAGCTGAAAATTTATTTTCTTTAATATTTAAATATAGGTCATGATAGGGATATCTTTCAGAATTCAAAAAAATTCTTATATTGGTTAGATCAACATTATCAAAGTGGCTCATATCTTTATTTGCTTGACCTTTCCTATCTACTTGGAACGCAATTATTGCGTGTCTGGAAGATTCTAGACTGCTTGTAGTTTTAACGGGCCATGTATGACGTGTTGTTTCGGGTAATGAAGAATATTCAACAAGTTCCCAACTCCTGAAACCTATTAAGAGTTCTTTGTTTGATTCCAGTATTTTTGTTAAAGCAAGTTGTTGTGGAATATCAACCATAATATGGGGTACTTTCCAAAATAATTTATCAATTAAAATTTTTGGAGTTTCCATAACTGCTGTTTTGGGTTCTGTATCATCCTTAAAATATACTGCGTCTAAATCATTGCTAGCTCTAATTAAGACCAGTTCTTGTTTCATATTTAAAATATTTTTTTATAATCCTCAAAAAATCCTAAAAGCATTTTAAGAGGTATGGATACATTAAATTTACCATTTTTATCTACTAAAATCCTTTCGTCTTCTTTTCTATTAGGAAACCATCCTGCATTTTGTAATTTTACACTTTCATTGCTATTAAAAGAGAGATATGCCTTAAGTGTGGACGTTAAACCTACACTGTATAGCCTAAGGACTGTAAAAATTGCCTATTTCTTCGTGTTAACTGTTTGGTGTTCTTTTTCATACTGCTGCTATTATTTACACTCCTTTTTTTTAAAGCAATGACCACAACATATTATTTCGTTATTGTACCAATTTAACCTATAAAAAAACCATACAATCACATGTTTAACATTATCTTCTAAAAAATTTAAAAATTCACGCTCATTAATTTCATCATAATTACCAGTGTATTTTTGAAATAATTTCACATAATATTTTGACATACAAGAATCAAAAACAAAGTTATTATTTATTACAAAATACTTATTTTCTCATTTTTTTAAATAAATATTTTTATAACCCTCTAAAATAGCAGCTTTTAATTTTGAAGGTAACGGTAAAGATAAACAATGCGATGCATTTTTTAATTTCAAAGATATTGTTTTACATGCGAGGGACTGTAATGTGGTTATAATTTTTTTTGGTGTACTATCAAAGCTATCAAAAGCAAAACCTTCATATTCACTCATCATAAAATATTTAAAAAATTATAATTTAGGATTTTTTAAAAAATATTTGATAAAAAAGTTACACCCTTTTGTTGCAGGATTACTGTATAACTATTGAATAATAATGCACTTAACACCTTACACACCTGACTTATATATATATATATATATATAATATATATATATATATATATATATATATATATATATATATATATATATATATATATATATATATATATATATATATATATATATATATATATATATATATATATATATATATATATATGTGCACTTTCCTTTCTGTTGCCTTGTTTAAGAAAAAAATCAGAAAACCAAGGTTTCTCACTGTACACAGTACTTTCAACTATCTAATTTATAATTTTCTTGAAAAAATGAAAAACTAGGTGTATGGTTTCATATAAATATAGCATGTTGTTTCTACACAATTATCACATTCTACTTTTCTCAAATAAGTGCCTACAGATATACAAGACATAGTAAGTTAAAATGTATTCTACTTATAAAAATAGTTTAATTCAATTCTTTAATGAAAACAATAATACTTATTCTCCAAAAACCTTATTAGAAATTTCATTAATAAACTGTTTTGGGTCTATAGTTAAAATAAAAAATGGTTTTCCTAAATTATTTATTAATAATCTTGAACTGCCAATAGCTCTTCAAGAAAAAATTTATAATAATCGTCAAAAACTGTGGAAAGTTTATTTTAAATCTTTTGACTATGATATTTTTGAGTGTAGCAGTCATATAGATTTAAGTAATGGGGTTTTATTGCCTTGTTGTCAAATATTTTGAAAAATATTACAAATTCAAGTTTAGGTAACTTTTTGTGTTAAAAAATATAAATATTTAATTACGTTAAATAACAAAGCTTACAAAATTTGTAAAAGATGCTATACATATTTTAAAATTAATATACCAAACGAATTTATTCTTCACCAAAGTGTTTCATATTTTAAATCGTATTATCCTGTCAATTTTATTATAGATAATATTAAATTAAATTATTGTAACATTTGTAAGGTTGGCTCGTTTTTTTTTACAAATTTAAAATTTATTTCAATGTCTTGTATATCATTTGATGATACCGTACACGAAAGTAGTTCTGACAAGTCAGAATGGGATTTAAATATGGATATGATTAGTTGATCGTTGATAGTTTTTAGGTAATTTTTTGCCTCTACACAAGCTTAACTATTATTTTTTTATACAATTTCAAGATGCTTGTAGTGAGTGTTACAGGAAACTTGAATTGGAGAGGTATTCGTTAAAAAGAATGGCAACATTCAACTTGGCAACCAAGATTAATCATTTTGTCTTTTCACCACCCTGTGGCAATAAGACATCAACTATCAAACTGACCCATCTACTGTGAGTCGAATGAAGCTGAAGAAAACCACCACACCATTTTCTGGGGAAAGTGGTTTTATTCAGTGGATAAATTAACTTTTCCCATCATCAAGGGTCCGCCAAAAAAGACAGGGTTTTGTGAAGGGAGGAAGAAAACGCTAAATATTTAAAAAATTATAAATTGTGACATGGGAACTGGAGGAGACACCTATAATTCAACATTCTAAACCTTTATGTTCGTTTCACAATAAGGAATACAATATGTATAATATAACAGGCAACAAAATACACAAATCAATTTTTATATTAAGATTTATTGTATTTTTAAGAAAATAAATTTTTTATAATTTACTAAATGTTTTTTTCTTTTTTACAGATGATAGTAATCAAATGTTGTAAAGATCATCATTGCTTGTATCTACAAAACAACTAAGGTTAAGCTAGGTATAGTTATTAACTAGTGTTGAATATTTAATTATTTGAACCAGGTGATAGAGCTTTAGTAATAGTGGTTTAAAAATTGAACTACCAGAAAGAGTGTGCGGTAGATTAGCCCCTCGATCAGGCCTTGCACTTAATTATGGAATTCAAGTAAGACAAATTAATCATTGAGCAGAACTACAAGTTAATTAAAATACTTCACTTTTTTCAATCATCAAGTAGCAGTTCTCATTATTTGGAGATAATCAATCTCTTGTCACAAATAAATTTTAGCAAATATCACCATTTTTGAAGAAGTTTCCCTCACCTAATTCCCTGCAACAATTAGAGATAAAGTTTGGTTCCACTGATAAGTAATTTTATTACAAGTTACTTATTATATAGGAATTTGTCAAAATAAAATAATAAATTTTTAACATTTTAAGGTGTGCCATTTTCAGAACTTCTGTGATGATAACAACATTCAGGTTGTGTTTAAAATGGGGCATATTATTTGGTTCACTTCTAACTGGAACATTAGTATAGACTGTTGATTCACAATTTTTTTAAATGCTATATTTTAATAAACCTTTTTAAAATTATTTTGGTTTATCATACTGCTTTAACATATCTTATGAAACACTTTCAAGAAGTCATTCGATCAGTGAAACCAGTTTGGTAATCCATGATTATATTCTCGTACGTTTTCTGTTTTTAAATCTTCTTCCACTTTAATAGTTTATCTTTGTGTGATTGGTTCCAAGCTTGCCACCACACTCTGCCATCATACAACGCTAACTCCTTAGATAGCCATTTGGCGCAGTGGTTCGCGACGACTGATATCAGTCGTCGGTGAACCACCACGCCCGCTCCCTCCAGTACGACAGCCCTTTACTGAAGATGGCCACCGCAGGTCAGCCCCGCTTCTGGAATAAAATTCCAGACCATGGCCCACAGCCCAGAAGATACCTCAATAAATTGACTCCCGGCCATTGTGGCCTACATTTCTTTTATCTGGATAGTAAAGTTAAAAGTCTGACAAGTCTTTTCAAGTAAACCACTCATATGTCTATCTTGTTGCAAGAGTTTAAATGAAAAGTATGTATGTCCTTATTTTAAAAAAAATATCAAGACTTAAGAAAAATTGTTCTAAGAGTATTTTCTAAAATATTACAAAGACAACTATAATCTACAATTTGGACGTCCTCAGTCGATATCTGCTCTGAATGAACAGCTTAATACTAAGGTAAAGGATCCAAAATCATGTGGTAATGCTAAACCAGTGGCAATGGCCAAAGTCAATAGTTCATAAGAGGCGATAAAGTTTACCAAAGTGAGAAAGGACAAAAGAAAAATCTTAGTACTCAAGAAATTATAGGGTTGACATTTGACTACATTCAAAATATGCCTCTTCCGCATATTCAGTACAAAAGAATATTTTACACAAATCATTTGTGGGTTTATGGTTTTGCAGTTATTCTTTTATTCCATGGGGACTATATAATAAATATATTCCTCTTGAGGTAACAGGGCCACTTGTTCTCTGACGGATGTCAGGTCAAAACCGTAACCATACAATGGTAGATTCCTGCTTGCGCCAGGCAGCCAAGCGTTTCAAAAAAAACATCACTATTTTCCTGTTCTGAGGGCATTCATTCTTACCTTGCGATCTGATTCCCGCTTTATAATCAAGCCGGTTTTAAAGCACGACAAGTTGCATATGCCTACTGAGAGTTATGATGCAAGTTATTAAGTCCACCAAGAAAAAACTTTTTGCCATTTACTATTCACCCAAGTCCAATCATCAATTATAATTAAAAAACTTTAAAATTGGTGGCTTGTGGCTAAAGAAAACGTGCACCTCGGTTCGCTCAAACAGAAGCAACCTAGAACAGAACGTTTACCATTTCAACTATGAATGGTTCTTTGATAACATACAGCTGCACTGCCTGACATACAGTCTTCGATGATCAGGTCCATTCCTTCTTTAAACTTTTAGAAACATAAAATAAGGAGAATCCAGCTCTTCCCACCGAAAAGGTTTATACAAATGTCCCAAAAAAAGTTAAAAAGGTTTGAGATTTTAAAAGGAGAAATTGCAAAAAATCTTTTTTTATTTCGCATAATTCTTAAATTTTCCGGGCCCAAGAAGTAAAATTTTTGTCAAACAAAAAAACCCCAAACGTTATTTTTTTAGTGTTTTTACGGGCCTTTTGGAGGTTAAAACCCTGTTATTTTGGCATTATTTAAATTTTTTTAAAAATAATTTTTTTGTTTTTTAAAGGGGAAGGTAAACCTTGTCCAATTTACGAAAAATTTTAAGGGAGGTTTTTAATATTTTCAAAGAAATTTTTGGGTTTTTTTTCATTACTTTGTTTTTTTTTACCAGCCCCCTTTATATTAAAATTTTATTTCTTTTTAAAATAATACGAATTAATCTTTAGTTTTTTCTTGATTGAAATATACCCTCTAAAAGATATCAGAAAAATTTTTAATATAAAAAGGGTTTAAATTAAGGCTTTTTTTTTCTTTTACTTAAGTTGGTTTTTTTGGAAAAATTTTTTTTCCCCAAAAAGTTTTTATTAATTTTTTAAAATTCTTTTTTAAAAACGTTTTTATTTACATAATAAATTAAAATTTTTATCTTTTTAAAAATTAAATTCTTATAAGAAAAAGGCCACTTACAACCCACATTTTAAATTAAATTTTAAAATTTTTTCCAACCAAATACAATCAAAATCCTTAAATATTAATCCTGGACTTAAAAATAAAACCATGAAAACTATTCTAAGTCCGTGGTCTGAATGTGCCGTTTTATACTACTTACATACTAAGCAAATACTCTAAAATTTACTATATTTTATTGCTTATTTTTAGTAAAAGAACCCTCAAATAAGTCCAGTTTTATACCATATATGTTGCCCAACTCATAATTAAGCGTAATTAAGTGTCGAAAAGAAAAAACTGGATTTATTTAAGCAATAAAATATTATAATTGAATATGTGAGGGCTTAATCAGTGTATGTTCCCATTTAATTTGGTTTTTGGTGGTTTTCTCAGCCACACTAATCACAGATCGATCTGAAGTAAGATTTTTTTAATAATATCCCCATTTTTTAAGTTAGAAGATTTTATTTTAACTTAACCTAATAATGGTACATAATTTTTTTAAAAAAATCTTCCTTACTAAAACTAATTTTAAAAGACTGTATATTTTTGTCAATTATTATAAAGTATAATGTAATAAAAGTAATAAATAATATGAAAAAGGTATTACCAATAAAAGTATAAAATTACAAGAAAATGGGGATTAGTTGATATGTATTATGGGCAATGGTTGTTTTTCACATGTAACACTTAATATTGAAATAATTTTACAGGTCTGGGGATTTTTTTTCTGCACATAAAGAAGGAGTAGAACAAATGGAAAACATGGAATTTAGGAATGGGATTGAAAAAATTAGTGTACATGACGGCGGGGCAATGCAAAGTGAGGAAATACAACTAAAAAAGAAAAACACAGAAGAAGAAATAAGGTACTTAAAATAATTCTTACATAAATATACTTTTAAAAGCCAAAGAAAGTGTTTTTTATCCATGACCAGTCAATTATTTGTATATTATACATGAGTTTACTAAGAAATAATAATAATAATAACTTGGTTACCAATAAATAATGGTTTCATTATTAACTTTTTTCCACATTTTTAAAATAAAAGTATATTTTGCTTAACATTTATATGTTTTTAGTATGATGATAAATGGAAATGATGAAGACATACAGGAAAATCGAACAGTTGAAAACAGCCCTCAAACTCAAGAAACGCAAAAAAGAAATGTTGAGGAGACCTTTACCACTGTGAAACGAAATGTGTTTAAATGTAATTATTGTTACTATGAAACAATTAAGAAAAATCATTTAAATAGACATCTTCTTAGACATAAAGACCCTAAAGAAATTACAATGTATAAATGTGAATTCTGTCATTACCAATCGCATCGAAAGGAGAATATCAAGAGACATTCTATCCGACTACACAGAAATCATCTAGATGTCGGTAAATTTAAATGTAACCAACGTGGTTATCAAGCACTTCTAAAAGTACATTTAGAGGGCGCCGACCAATCAGCACGCAAAGCCAAAGAGAAAGGTTATAGACCTATCGCTCCAAAGCTGCCTCTATTAGGTATATGCTCAATGGTTATGTTGAGAACACCGATGTTAAAAAAGAACTAGAAAACCTACTAGGATATAAAATTGGTGCACTTGTGCTTGGCCAACCACAAAGTAATTATTTCTTTATGATTTAGGCAAACCTGATAAATTCTGGGTTGCCAAGACTGCACAAATATATAAAATATTATTCAAGATAGTTAAAAATTATTGATTTTTATAAAAATATAAAGCAGCAACAAGTAAAAAACACATCACATTGCTATTTACAAAACTAAATTGAGTAAATCAACTCGATGACATTTGGCAAATGACATGAAGTTTGTCCATATTTATAGCGTTGTGTGTACCATTTTTTATTACACAGGCGCTTATGGGATACAGTATTCTAGTTTTTTTAGAGGCCTTGTGTTGGGCAGAATTCAAGAAACTTTGGAGTAAACAAAGAGACTCCAATATGGCTGACTCGACAGAGGCGTATTCAGCAATTTTGTGTTATTTTTGCAATTCTTTATAGGTGTACTATAAACGATTACAAAAATAAATTAGAAGTGTTTGGGATAAATATATATTTATATATTGTAAAAAATGGTATAAATTTTGCAAATATGTATATAAATACCTAACTGATCGTTAAGTTATGATATAAAATGAAAAACTAAAGAAACTACCTATTTTATAAAATAGGTTAAACAGTTTGTTATTTGGGTAAAAAAAATATTATTAAAATTTTATAAAATAGTAAACATATCATCAGAGTATCCACAAGGGTATCCCCCATATCACTGAAAATAAGCAAGAAAGAATTGAAATATAGCCAAATGAAATCTTTGTGCAAGATAAGATACTATCCAAGTAGCGCTTCGGCATATTATTAAAAAAATTAAGGCATTTTCAAAAAAAATCTTCCATAGAAGGGAAAAGGCTTGATGTATTTTAACTAATTTAATGAAAAGAAGTCCTTAACTGGTCTTTGAAAAAGTTAAAAAAAAAGTCAAGTTAAAAAAAAATAAAGCTTGAAACAGTGCCATTTTTCATAGAAAATTTTTGCGATTTTTTTTTTTAAATTAAATAAATGCAACATGACTTGTACAAACAGCATACAAATTTTGCCTTCAAAAATTCCCGTTAAAATTGTATGCAGTTTGTTATTTCTACACAGACAATTCAAAAATGTTATATAAAAAAAAAATATTTTACGAAATTCTACAAATTTTCTCTTAAAAAAGTCATTGTCTTCCGTGCTTAAAAAAATTATAAAGTTTTTCATTATCTTTAATATAAAAGTAAAACAAATACAAAAGATGTTTTTATTAGATAATAATTTAACCAAATAAAAGACATCCTAATGTTTTATTAGTTTATTTAACAGTATTTATTATAAATTATACAGAGTATATAAAAAAACAAAAAGAATAAAATGAGCAAAGTTTCAGGTTATTAAAAGCTTGATAAAATGCCGTTGAGAAAATTATTACATCCCTGTAGTTTTTAAAAATAATTAAATTTATTCTATTTATAATTAACCAAAGACATTTTTTATTAGTTTTAATTTAGGGCATAATGTTTTAAAATGTGTAATAAAAAATTCTCTTTTTATAAAAACATTTGATGATAGGACCTTGAAGACGAAACGTTAAAATCTTATTTAAGTTTTTTTCTAAAAATTTAACAAAACAACAAAAATCTGATTACTTTTTATACGGCATGTTATGTATCTGACCCTCATAGCATGGAAGTCCATACTATAATTATAGACAATTTTATCAATAAATAGATTGGGGATAACATTGTCTCTTAGCCGAACATATAGATGTTCTGTCAAAACAGTCCCCAGAAAAATGATCGGAACAAACAACAGCTTGTCTGCTAACTGCTAAGTTTGTAAGTCCCATTGCCTCTAACCATGCTGATCTTCTGGTCTCATTTTGGGTATTCTGTTAAACAAAAAGTATTAATTTAATTTTATTCTTCAAACCAAAAAAGCAATAATCATAAGCATCTCGTAAGATTGGTTATAAAACTGGCATACCAAAATAAAACCAAATTACCATTATTGCCACTAGAATTGTGATATGTTACACGTAATTTGTTATATCGAAGTCAAAGAGATTTTTTTTTCTAATTGGTTATTAGCAGAATACATTTTAGTCTGTTGAAAGGATCAAGTTTATCTAAGAATTTTTTAAAGAGATAAGAACAGAAACAAAAAAAAATAAGCTGGCATTATGAAAATAAATTAACTTAAAACTAATTAATTTGAGCTACCTAAGGTGCTACTATTAGCCAAAACAAAGTCAACCTAAATTTTAATTTAGATTTCATTACTGAGTGATTTCTAATTCAGTTTACCCTTATTAATCTGCATTAATTTTGCTATTTATTCAAATTTTCAACACAAATATATAGGAAAAGGTTGAATGTACTGTAGCCGCTTATTTTTCTCTTTGTAACCCATCTTATATGTTTAATCTGTTAACAGATAAACGATTTAAATTAAAAGCATATTCTAATTTTAAACACAAGAATCATAATTAAATTAAATTATTGTTGAATACACACCTGTGAAATGTTTTTCCATCCAAATTCTCCTTCTTATCTACCAAATTTTTACAACCTGGAACTAAACACTTCTTTATTATTGTTCAAAATTATAAAATGTCTTTAAACCACACCAAAAACTTCTCACATATATAAAAATAAACGAAAAACACAACTAAACCACCTCGGACTGCCGGGAGTTACCAATATGGCCGAAATGACATTTCGCCTGCCGTTTTTCAGAGCCTGCGTTCCCTCTAGTTCTTTTGTAACCTCGTTGTTTAAACGCCACCTTAAACGTGACGAAACGAATTTACTTTTACCTAACCTTTAAAAACGTATCTTGGGCTTCGAACACGAAATGAAAGGTAGGTCCTTCAGGGGAAAGGGGAAAGCAGTTATTGCGCGTCGGACGCAAAGTCAAAAAACTTGGCTGGAACGTCTGCTTGGAGAATATAGGCGCACGGGTGCTTCGTTGCGTGCACAAAACGGCAGGCTGGAAAGCAGCTAATTTTGTATTTCAGTTTATAGGATATTAACAAAGATGCTTAAATCGGATAGTTGTTTCTATGAAACTCCTTACAGTGGTAATTTAAAGAAGCATCCCAAATTTGTTGATAATTAACTGTGATTGGGGTGATTGTCAACCTTCCCACAAAAAATGTAAAGAAGCCCCTTTTTATAGCTAACTACTGAGTTTTTTTAATTATTGCAGTTTATTAATCATTACGGGTATATTTTATTTTTTTAAATTAAAGGAATATATATCTAAATAATTAACAATATTTGTGTATTTTACGGATGCTGAACATAAAGGTGATATTTTATTCTTAAAAATCTAATATAAATTATAAAAACCCAATCATTATCGTTTTCTTTATACTTCTTTTTTCCTAATCGTTTTTGTTTTCCCTTACAGCAGATAGAGACACTTTCAAAAATGTTGCCGTAAGTGCAAAAATGCTGAGTTCAGGTAGAATAGATGCAAAACTGTGTTAGAAACTTTTATATTATGTGCGCGAACCTCGTTCTTTTTTAATTTTTTAATTAATTTTAGTAGAGCTACTATTAAGAAAATTTTGGAGATTTCATGTATCTAAAACAAAATTTTATTTTGTCCTTTGTCCAATTGTGCCCACTAAGCAAAAAACATCTTGAGCACGTTTTGTAACGTTATTTAAAAGTAACTGTGACAACGTTTAGTTTTAAACGTTATTTTATCATGTCTGTTCCGTTTTCTTGAATTGTTACTGATAATTTTCGTTTCTGTAACATACCCTTGTAAATATTTTTAGTACGGTATAGAACAAACATCTTAGTGACGTAATTTTTATGTACACTTATGTTAACGTTAAAATGTTGCCATGTATAGAACGGTCTTTTAAATACAAGTTCGATACATCTGTTAATATACGTATCAGATACGATTATAATTTGTTAAAACATAAAATGTTATTGGTGTAACGTTATAATAATATTATTTAATGCAGAATCGTTACGTTTACTGCGTCTATTACATTTCCTCGTGGAAATGTAAACACAGTTAACATATCGACCTCGTTTGCTTAAAGGTACCCCGCACCTTTACAGAGATTGTTACATTTTTTGACAACGACGCCAGGTTTAGAGAAAGAAGCTTCGCTTTAGTACTTTAACCTTACTTTATTAACTTTATTTTAAGAACAATTGTCTTTTGTGTAAGTAGTAAATTTAAAGGTTTTTCTAGTGATATTAAAGGGAAATATTGATCGGAAAGTAAGTATATTACAGTATTTTCGGTAATTGTCTCGAAAGTTGCCTCCTCTCCGATTTTGACCAAATTTGGTATACGGGGGTTTTTTGGGGCGCTGATTACGAATCTGCAAAAATTTTTTTTTGGCAACGTTTCGTTTACGAGATATTCATTATCAAAGTTAAAAATCAAACTAACCTAATTTTCACTATATTCCCCTTCTTTTTGTACAGAATTCTTGATTGTTACACTAAAGTGGCACACAATATTTTATAAACACCTTTTAAAACCTTGTATTTTTATTTATTTTACACCTTTTTTCCATTAAATTGCGAACTTTCAAGTTCAAAGGCAGCAACCACATTTGTTTACAAAAAGGCTAGTGTATACATGGTTGCCTACATGTTGCGGCGTGTGAAAGTGGAGGTTTGCAATTAAATGGGAAAAAAATGTAAAATTAATATAAAAACAAGTTTTTAAAAGGTGTTTGTGAAATATTGTGTACTAATTTGGTGTAAAAATCAAGAATTCTTGCAAAGAAGGGAAATAGTGTAAATAAGGTTAGATTGGTTTTCAACTTTGATGATGAATATCTCGAAAACGAAACGTTGCCGAAAAAATTTTTGCGGATTCTATCAGCCCCAAAAAACCCCTATACCAAATTTGGTCAAATCAAGAACTTCGAGACAATTACCGTATTTTCTATTACACTTCAGTTTTTATGTATGTATGTTGTATATAGATAAACTGACCAAAAATCCAGATTTTAAAGAGGTTTTTAAGCCATAAGTTTAGAAAATCCAGCGTTAGCCGTTTCCTTAAGATAAATATTGGAGTAATAAGTCCGGATTTAGTTTGGTGAGGTACCTCCCATTCCCTAGATACATATAAATTAAAGAAAGTATAGATTAAAATTTGGTTGCTTTATACCTTACATATTAGTCATTTAAAAGGCTGGAAAGTAGTGTTTGTGCAAGTCGAGTCAAGCGGTTTGTAGGGCGAGCCGTAATTGACCGTAGGCGACTCCTTGAAGCTTGGCCAGACCTGCAAAACACTTGTTTTTCGATCATGTAATGTACAATGTTTTTTTTCAACCGAAGCTATTAAAAAAAAACAATAATAATATTTTAATGATCGACAACAGGTCTATTTATCCGCTTGACATGGATTTGATACTTATTATAACAATAAGAATAATTTAAGACACCCACAGTACGGTAGTAGTTAGGCTAAGCCTTCGTGGACTGTCAAAGTTAAAAAAACCACTGAAGTTCGTTTCAGTAACAACCATGCATAAAAACGGCTATGCTCCAAATAGCAGCTTATTTTTCATTTCATGGATCTGCAAAGTAGCCCGAAAAAAAGTTACTTTCTTTTTCTATTTTCCGATCGGTCAAAAAAAAAAACTTTTTAGGGGACTTATATAGCAAAAATTGAGTATTTTAAATAAATGAAATACTTCGGTTGAATAAATTTGATCAAAGTTGTAACTTAAAGGATTCACTGTGAAGTATTTTTTTTGTACTTTTTAGAGCCCCTGATATTAGACATTTGACACATAAATAATAGTTATAATAATAATAATAAAATTATTAGAAAATTAATTTTTAAATAAATTGTAGATGCAGCACATTATGTTTTTATATGATGACAACTATTCAAAAAGTGGATTGGCAGTTAAAAAGAGAGGCATAGGTGTAACATGCTCAAGCTAATCAAGACGGCTCCCAGGGAAGAAGAAGAAGCAAGTAACGTAACAAGTATAACTGTAAGTAAAGTTTTTTTTTAAGGGATAAATTGAATTTTTAATTGGATTGTTTATCAAATAGAAGCAAAATAATTAAGCTATTAGCTAATATAAGAGAAAATCTGACTATATATTTAAAAAAATTGTAGGCTTTAAAGCCAACACAAGGTATTATCCTTTATAATAGTGAAATAAAGCATCTATGATACTATCTGCAAATACAGTTTTTTTTTGCCAAACTTGTGATATAAAATTATCTTTTTAATTAATGAAGCTATTATGTCAGTAACCAAAAGTTTTGGGGCAAATATTTTACAAAGTTTTTTTTTCCAGGTGCAACTAGGAGGAAAAAATAGAACAGAACATGGATATTAGTACATACAGTTGTTTTTTAATAAGCATTTTTTAAATTATGTAGGCAATTTTTATACCTAACTTAAGACCTTTTTACTTTTTTTAATATTACTCATATTTACACATCACGAAATGTGTAAGACTTTTTATAAAGTAAATTAAGAAAGATAAACATTATCACATGAACATTTTTATATAATATATTAACTGTTACACTTTGTGTGGATTTAGAAAATAAGCTTTCTATATTAAATAGTCTGTACAAAAATTTGGGAAATATGAAAGGTGAGTTGTAGACATCAGATATTTTTATGAATAAATTTTTCCCTATAGTTTATATTAGTTTTTTTTTATTAGGGATAGTTACTTTTCACTGGTTTTATCTATTGTACTATTTCAGGGTGGACGAAAAAATGATTATCAAAAATAACAGGCGATTTATCACAACATTTTTTTATTTTTTCAGTGGCATCTTTAATAGCAGAGTAGACGCAAAATTTACTTTTATACACGAAAATGCTAAAACTTTAGGGTAAACAATTTTTTAATATTGTTAATTAATTAATTTTTTGAGGTTACTATACACCACACATAAGGGATCCAAAAGATCTTTTAATGTTATACAGGGTGTCCCAGAATATGTGGGCAATCTTTCGGAATCTAATAGAAAACCTAAAAATATTATGACAAGTTCCCATTAACTTTTTTCCTAGGACTCTCCCCTACGGAGATACAGGGTACATAACAGACGCCCCTGGAAATCGTTTTTGTTTAAATAACTTTTAAATTACTAGGCGTAAATTATTATTTTTTAATATGATGGTTACTAGATAAATCTTCTTAAAATGAACCCAGTAAATCAAATTTGGCTTATTTAGTTTGCCAGGGACGGACTAGCTCTGACACAATAATAGCAATTTTTTTAACACCCTGTATAATAAAGGCTCAACAATATTATTTTTGGGTAGCTTTAACCTTAATCTAAAAAAAAGGTATTTTTGATTGACATCGATAAAATCAACTGTTTACGAGAAATAAAATATCATGGTAGTTTAAATTTGTGTACATTATACAAGGTGTTTTCCAATTGTACGTCAGTATTTAGAGAAGCAGTTTTTAGGTACATTTTAAGAAATTTTAAGGAAATTTGGCATAAATGTACTATGCATCAAGCATTTTTAAGTGTACCACATTTTTTTTATTTCCACCAGTGGCGTTCGTACAGAATTTGACCGGCCTATTTTGGCAAATAAAAAAAATTTGGTATACTAAAAAATGCTGCTTGATACATAGTACATGTAAGCCAAATTTCATTAAAATATCTAAAGTGGTATTACAGATATTAATAATAAATTATATATTTTTAAAAAATTTACTCCCCTGTATCTCAAAAGTTAAGAGGTTTAGTACTTACGTTTATATGAAGTTTTCTTCTTAAAATGGACCCAAAAAGAGCCTCTTTAAATATTGACGGACAATTAAAAAACACCCTGTATAATGTAAAAAAATGACCAACCATAATATTTTATTTCTCGTAAACAGTTGATTTTATTGATGTTAATCAAGAATACCTTTTTTTTAGTTTAAGGTTAAATCTATCCAAAAATAATATTGTTGAGCCTTTATCATACAGGGTGTTAAAAAAATTGCTATTATTGTGCCAAAGCTAGTCCCTCCCTGGCAAACTAAATAAGCCAAATATAATTTAATGGGTTTATTTAAAAAAAAAACTTATCTAGTAACCGTCATATTAAGAAAACATTAAATTACGCTTTGTATTTTAAAAGTTATTAAAAAAAACGATTTCCACGGTCGTCCGTTATGTACCTGTATCTCCTTAGGGAAGGCTCGTAGAAAAAAAGTTTATGGGAACTTGTCATAATATTTTTAGGTTTTCTATTAGATTCTGAGAGATTGCCCACATATTCTGGGACACCCTGTATAATCAACATAACAGAACCACCTATTTAAATCCTTAGAAAAACCTCTTTACAACGTAAGTTATATAACGTGGATGTTTCAGAATATGTGTTAGGCCCAACCCATGCAAAATACGTAACGGGGCCGTGTAAGTTTCAAACAAAAACGTTGTATTTTTAACGTAACAACGATTTTGTTAAGTTGAAGGAAATATAACGAAACTATTAGGTTCAAGGCGCTGTTATTGTTTGAAGATGATAAACGTAACAAAGGAACAAGGAAACATAAATGTAACGTAATTACGATGATTTTTTGCTTAGTGGGTGGGAAACACGTGGAAAGCCCATAATACAGTCCGAATCTGATTTTAACGAGTGATGGAATAATTCGCATTAAAAATAATTGATAATTCGATTATTGAAATAATCGCCATCATTCGATTATTCAGATTTAATTTGAATTACGAAAAATAACCACAAATAACCACAGAATCGACTTCGCGACGCGACAATGGCGAGACTTTTCAAAAAAAAAAGAGAAAAAATCATAAAATCATTCATGACACTAAAATCTAAAATAACTGTGAACTCAGCATTATATCTTATCACTCTTTTTTTTACGTTCTCGTAGTCTTCCGTTTTACGACCACGAATAAAAGAAACTATTCAAATTATAATAATCAAAGCAAGCCGTAAAAATATATTAAATTATAATCGGCATTCATATCGCACGACGCAATTATAGCAATTATCAACATCAACCGATAGAATATAGTGTTTAGTTACATCGGAATCGTGAGAAATTCAGGAATCAGGAATTTAAAATGATCAAAAAAATAAAATAATTATTTAATTCGAATTATGATAATCCGATTATTGTAATAATTCATAACGCAATAATTCGATTCTTAAAATAATGCGATTATGCCCCTCACTATTATTTTGACCAGAGCTGCCAGGGTTGTACAATTGTACTACATGTGATACATTCTTGTTTCAAAAAATAGGGTGTTACTCTTTTCAGTGGCAGCTTTCCAAGTTCGAGCATATACCTGCTAGTGACAGCCTTGCCACTTGACCGTACAAACAAGAATGCAGGAGGAACAAAAGAATAGGTGGTAAAATCTTTCCCGTTCTACTTGTTTGCACGGCCTAACAGCAATTCTGCCACAAGTAAATATATGCTCGAAGCTCTCAGCGGTTAAGTACCTTTCTAATCCCTAAATATTCCCGCTCCTTACACAAAAGAAGAAAAAATAAGTTAGGTTTTGTAGCTAACCCTTCACAAGGTTTTGGGACGAAGCGTTAAAGACCGCTAGGCATTCCAAGATTTTATTGGTTAGAACAAAAATCGTGAATTAAATTTAATACGTCCCCACATTTTCATATCTGAAATATAATTGGGGAAAATAAAACGCCGCTTTGCTAACCAAAACTAACCATGACCGACTAGAACGTATTAAATTTAATTCACGATTCTTGTTCTAACCAATAAAATCTTGGAATGCCTAGCGGTCTTTAACGCTTCGTGGTTTTGGGCAAGGGTGATAAACCTAACAAGGAGTGCTCGATCCCATTTAAGCCCATATAAACCAATTTAAATGTCAATTCGGTTTTTGTGACGTAATCTGTTTGCCCGTTTGTTTTGTTTACAAGTAATATAAAGTCTTAATTTTTAAAAAATATTATACATTACAGTTCTAATAGTAAGTACATATCCAAAATAGTTTTTAAAAGTTGAATATTTAACAAAAATTAATAAAATAAATCTGCCTTCTGGGCAAAATGGGCAAACGGGTGACGTCCAAACATAACCTATATCTGCGGACAAATAGTAAAAATCGAGCACTCCTTGTTAAGTTTACTACCCTTGGGTTTTGGGTATACAAGTGTGACCAGTGACCAGTATTAGAAGTAGGCATGAGCTAAACAGCGATATTTCCATAACGCCGTTATCGGCGATCGCCATTTTTAAATAACGGCGATTTAAAACCGTTATCGCGATCGCGACTTTTCACACTACGCCAAACTAGCGTTTTTATTATTTGCAGCTATTAGCGCCCTCGTGTTATTCATTTTGCTACTGTATATTAATTTCACTTGCTCGCCTCCTATTATACTGTTTTTTTTATAAATATATAATATATTATTTGCGATTTTGGTCAACGTTTGCTATCAGCGATTTTTCAATAACGGCGATTATTTTAAATTCCACAATGCAAAAAAAGATTTCTACTATACTGCTATACTATACTACACCTTCCTTTGCATAAATATTATAGAAAACTGTAATTCTGCTATATAGTTCAGTGAGGGGCGTGAAGATGGAGTTGAGGACCCTTGAAATAAAATACGTTTTTTTTCACTCCAGCACTCAACGCGACGGAAAGCGATTAGCTGTGTTGCATGTTGCATATAAGTTGACGCGATTTCGCATATTATAAAAAATCGCTGTTTCTGTCAATCGCCGTTATTTGCGATTTTAGTCAACGTTTGCTATCAGCGATTTTTCAATAACGGCGATTAAATCACCGGTAGTGATATATCGCTCATCGCTAATTAGAAGTATAATCCCACAGAATAATGTATAATCTTTAGACGATTTCGCCACGTTTTGGTAGGTACTTTGGTTGGTCAGAAATAGTGATGGGATAATTCGAATTAAAAATAATTGATAATCCGATTATTGAAAAAACCGCTATCATACGATTATTCAGATTTAATTTGAATTACGAAAAATAAAATTTAAATAAAAAAAAAATTAAATCTGAATAATCGCATGATAGCGGTTATTTCAATAATCGGATTATCGATTATTTTTAATTCGAATTATTCCATCACTATTTCTGACCAACCAAAGTACCTACCAAAACGTGGCGAAATCGTCTTTTCTTTTCTTCTTCTGACAATCCTGTGTAAACTGTTTTTTATTTTATAGTTTGTGTACCTGAGTTTCCATCCAAAATACATACTGCAATATTTAATATTTTACGATGGAAAACAGTGACAATGAAGCGATACCACCTATTTCAATGGATATCGTCGAAATAGGGTTAAAAAATTTCCTTGAAGAAGTAGGGTGCAACAGAGAGGATTCAATAACTCTTTCTGCATCTTCTTCCATTAAAGGCGAAGAGTCTGAGGCATTTGAAAATTATTACTCTATAGAATTAATTAAAAAAGAAGACGACGATGTTAATGATGTATTTATAGAGAGTAAAATTTCCAATAGTTCGATAATTAAAATAGAGCCAGAAAGAAATGTTTTTGAAATTGAACATTTTTCAAAAATGTTAATGAAGATGTAAAATGTACCTCTTCTTTTGAGGATTTAGATAAGTGAGTTGGTATCAGTTGAGAGTATGGGAAATAAAGTTATAGTTGTTTGGTTCAAGTTGGCCCTGTTACCTGAAACTAAAGCAGCCACATTATTTTTTACTTGTGCTCAAATTATATTCTAAATACAATCAAACCATAAACAGTGTCTAACACAAGAATAATATTGATATTTTTTCTCTAAAAATTTAAATTAATTTTAAAAAAATTTCAGATTTACCAGTTCGTGTACCTTTGAAGAGTGGAAATTAAAAAACGAGGAAGTAGACATTAAAGAGGAAGACTTCAAAGAAACTGAAATGAGGTATAGACACCTACATTAATAAAATTTTAGATTTGAGTTTTAGCAGTACCACTATAGCCTTTTTCACACAGGGTGGACCAGATTTTTAGTTCGAGGTCTAAATCACATCATGCATACTTTTTTTCTGGTATAAACACATGGATATTAAAATTTGCTACTCAAATTTATGCCGTTTCAACTAGGGTGGATTAAATATTATTTTCTTGACAGTTTTGATCTTTGATAGTCCTCATTTAGGCCAATTCCAGACAACCTACAAAATTATTTTTTTTATTTTAAGTCCTGTATATATTTTCCTGCAAATTTTTTCATAAATAATTTAACACTATATGTTTAAAAAAACAAGATTCACAAGGAGACGGCACGGCCTTGGGGTCGGCGATTTGGCCCATTTTTTTTGTGGTGATAGAGTGAACTTAGTATATCATAATATTAAAATACTAAGGCGCACTATTGAAAAAATCCCACAAAAAAAAACGTTTTAATTTTTTTTATTTCTTTGTGTAGCATATATACTGAAAATGTAACACCTTTGTCAAATCGCCAAGTGGCTCAGGCGGTAGCATTCGAGACTTCTAACCCGAAGGTTCTGGGTTCGATTCTGCCCCATGCCTTACTTTTTTTTTACATTATTAATTATTTTTCTTATTATTAAACTTAAAAATACTTCTTAAATTTATTTATATCAGTTTTTTAATTAAATAATTGTAACATTAGTTTACATATATATGCCTCAAAAACTCAAAACTATACACTGACAGAAACCCTTTTATAAATGTAAATGATGTATGTTTTTCAATGAATACCTTACAAACCCTGTGTGTTGTAATAATTGTTGTTTTAAATGTTTCTATAGTAATTATCACTCTGGTTTTTGCAAATAATTATAATGCAAATTGGCTTCAGAATATTTTATTTTCTTTTCTCTAATTGTGAATAAAGAAACATTACTAAGGAATAATATTAAAAATAATTAAATACATAAAAAAAAAGTTAAATAACCTTTGGGTTAGAAGTCTCGAACGCTACCGCATGAGCCACATTAGTGGTTCGATAATGGTTTTATATTTTATGTACGAATGCTTGACAAAAAAATAAAAAAAAAAATTGTGTGGATTGTCTTAATAGTGCGCCTTAGTATTTTAATATTGTGATATACTAAGTGCACTCTATCACCACAAAAAAATTGAGCCAAATCGCCGACCCCAAGGCCGTGCCGTCTCCTTGTCAGTTCTGATCATATGGTAAAATTTTATTTTGGTACTAGAGTTAAACCTGGATTGAATTGATCCTTGAAATTAAATTGGTGTAAACACTCATGTACTAAAAAAAATAAGTCCTTGATTTGGTCCACGCTGCTAATTGATCCTTATGGTGTAAACTAGGCTAGTGTCCAGGTACCAGAACTGTAGAAATTTTATGGTTTGGTACTTCATTAAAGAAAGAGGGCAAATATTAATCAAACCTAAGTTAGAACCTTCAATACTAATTACATTGGTTTTGTCCAAGTCTTTGTATAAAACACAATGTATTTCTGACTGCAAAATGAAATAATAACCAGAAGAAGTGTCATTTTCTTTTTTGACAGTTATTTTCTTTTGACCTCAACACTTGATATAGATCTAAACTAAACCCTGTTTTAATAATATGTGGAGAATCACTTCTGCCACCACCATAGAGTTGCTTTTTTAAAACGAAAGATACCTTTGCCTTATTTACCCTAGTTGAAAAAAAAAGTTTTTCTCTCATTACCTCTTTCTTAGGAGCATGTTTTCAATTTTCCATGTGGTGTCAACGTTGTTCTTACATGGTCTGTAATGTAAAATTCATGCTTATTTAATATTCTATGAATTTTTCCCTCAATAGTTGTGGTTGGGCCCTTAAAAAAGTAATGATGTTTTCTTTTCTTAATATACAGGGTGATTCACGTTGAGTGTCCTGTTAAAGTTCTGGGAACCAAAAGAACTTTTTGAAATTTGATACGTTAACAGTAATAACTACATTTAAAATATTTTGCAAGGCAGCGTTGCCAGATCTAACCGAAACCAGCGGCAATATTGTAATTTTAAATGGAAAACCCTGTTTTTTTTATTGCATATTCGGATTCTACAGAAAATTCTAAGTAAGTTTTATTAATATCTTACCGTTTTTAAGAAAATAATTAATCACTATTTTTTTTAGGAAAATCACCATGTTTAAAAAGTTTAATATTTACGTACCTTACCGAGCTGGATACTAGAATTTTTTTTTTGGGTTAGACAATGCATGTATTTAAAAGATCTACATGCTATTATAGCAATATAACCTACAGGGTGTCCCAAAAAATGTGCATTTTTACTGATCTTAAATAATGATTAAAACTTATTTTTTTTAGATACAACATACTGTATTTCATCCGATTTTTAAATAGACCAATAATTTACCTACAAAATGTTCATACATCTTTCTATACTCATCTGCCACCGTTTTTTAAATATAACAAATTTTATTTTTTTAAGCATTTATTCCTTATTAATCAAAAAAAATAAATAATTTTTACCTTATATGTCAAATAGTTGTCAGAGCAATTTAAAATACAAACTTCCATGACCTACCTAGGTAAATTGTAAATTTAGCCGTTGGTTACGGAAAAATTAAAATTCGTTTGTATTTAAAAAACGGTGGCAGATGGGTATAGAAACATGTATAGACATTTTGTAGGTAAATTATTGGTTTATTTAAAAATAGAATAAAATACAGTATGTTGTATTTAAAAAAAATTAGTTTCAATCTTTATTTAATATCGGTAAAAATGCAAATTTTTTGGGACATCCTGTAGGATATATTGCTATAATAGCATGTAGATCTTTTAAATACATGCATTGTCTTACCCCATAAAAAAATTTCTAGTATCCAGCTCGGTTTGGCACGTAAATTTTAAACCTTTTTAAGATGGTGATTTTTCTTTAAAAAAATGGTAATTAATTATTTTCTTAAAAACGGTAAGATATAGGTATAGGAAGATATTAACAAAACTTACTTAGAATTTTGTGTAGAATCCGAATATGCAATAAAAAACAGGGTGTTCCATTTAAAATTATAATGTAGCCGTTGGTTTCGGTTAGATCTGGCAACGCTGCACTTGCCAAAATATTTTTTAAATGTAGCTTATTACCTGTTATGGCCGTGTGCCAAATTTCAAAAAGTTTTTTGGTTCCCCAGAACTTTTAATAGGACACTCAACGTGAATCACCCTGTATACCGGGTGTTCTTCAAAGGTGGTTCCCCCCTATAACTTTTTTATTTTTTAAAGTGGGAAAATAAAATTTGGCTCATCAATATGTGACCTAAAAATGCATTGAATGACGTGCTCAATTGTTTCTGACGATTTCCGGTTTCACCGGAAATGACCTCAACTTTTGAATTTTAAATGGAACACCCTGTATTTTTTTACAGATTCGATAGAAAATGACATCCTAAATACAATGACATCCCATTGAGATTTTTCTTTAAAAATATTTAATTTTTTAAAATTCAACCTAGAGTGCCATGACGTCGTTAAAACAAACAATTTTTTGAAGGAATGAAAAAATAGTTTTAATTATCTGACGTATTTTATGTCTCTTCCAGAACGGTAAAAAGATTTCGAAATTTTATTTCTAGTCATAACTCATTTTTTTCAAATGGAACTATGGTGGCTCGTTGGCATATTCGAAAAGTGCATTTTTTTGTGAATAATTTGATACCCCACACTTGATATTTGGTGTTAAATCAACACTAAAAAAGCTAAAAAATAGGCATAGTAGTTGTTGCTTATAAGAATAATAATTGCTTTATTATTATTATTAATGATTATATTTATAGGTATTTAAATCAAAATGCCTTATTAATAAATACAGCAATAACTTTAAATAACTAACTCGCATTTAATTATTAAACTATGTAACAGCATTGTTTTGTTTTTTTCCAAGCCTACCTGACAAAATTGCCGAAATGCATATGTTTTTTATTCGAATGCCACGGCCCGGATGTTTTAATAATTTTATAAGTAACAACTACTATGCCTATTTTTTGTTTTTTTTTAGAGTTGATTTAACTTAAAGTATTAGGTGTGGGCTATCAAATTATTCACAAAAAATGCTCTTTTTAAATATGCCAACGAGCCACTATCGTTCCATTTGAAAAAATTGAGTTATGTTTATAAAAAATAAAATTTTGGAATCTTTTTACCTTTCTGGAAAAGACATAAAATACGTCAGATAATTAAAACTATTTTTTCACGCCTCCTTGACTCAAAATGAGTGGTTGTTTTAACGACGTCATGGCACTCTAGATTGAATTTTAAAAATTAAAAAAAAATATGGGGTGTCATTGTATTTAGATTGTCATTTTCTATCGAATAGGTGGAAAAAATACAGGGTGTTCCATTTAAAATTCAAAAGTTGAGGTCATTTCCGGTGACACCGGATATCGTCAGAAACAATTGAATACGTCATTAAATGCATTTTTAGGTCATATATCGACACGCCAAATTTCATTTTCCCATCTTAAAAATAAAAAAGTTATAGGGGGGAACCACCTTTGAGAAACACCCGGTATATATTTTTTAATAAATTAATGATTTAGTATTCACTTAAAGGCGTCTTGAGATACTTATCAGTTAAGACTTGTGCTTTTAAATTAATGAAGACAATGGATGTCCAAAAAATATCTTTCATTCAACCTACATTATTGTCTGTGTTCATACTCAAACATTTATATTGCTTTGACATAAAATACTTTTTTTTAGGAAAACATTGTGGTATTTTATTAGAGCACCTAACATTGGTTGGTGCATTCTAGTGGAGTGAGAGGTTGAAATTACAAACCTTTCTATCCTAAGTAAAATGCTATTTTATTTTATTTTTTTATTAAAAGAATATATTATGTATAATATCTATTTACTTCATACATAAATAATAGATCCTTGCTTCTACTCATATCTCACATGTATATTGTTATTTTCTTATTTTGTGTTATTTTTTGCATGTAACTTTAAAATTGTAAAATTTTCTGAAATAATAAGGAATGATGATTAAACCAATATGAATGCGCGGTAAGTGTAAAACTCACTGTAAGTAATATGCTGTTTGTATTCTTTCGAGTTGGAATGGCAAAGTACAGTGAGTGTTATATTTACTTGATTTATGTTGACTTTGATTATCAGGACTTTTTCTAATTATGTATTGTTATTTAAATAAATAGTTTAAATTTCTTATTTGGTAAATATCAGCTGATTGTCAAAAAGAAAACAATATATGTACATACATATGTATGTATGTATGTACATATATATGTATGTACATACCCAATAACGTAATACAATGTGTATGTATACTAACTACATAGTGTAATGTTTGAAATACCAAAAATCTTAGTTCTTTAAGAGGTCTTAGATTTTTGCCTGATTTATTTTTTTACACTTTTCTTGTAAAAGGTAATTTTAAAAATGCGATTCAATATTTTTAAACAACTTTTAAGGCGCCTATATAGAAATTTATTGGAAAAGAATCTTTTTCATCATCACTCTCTTGCATAACTAAAATATCATCTTCTTCATTTTCACCCTCCTGCGCGACCCACGCCTTTTTTTATAAAATAGAGAGCTTCTAAAACGTTGACAGATTTTGAAAGTTCTGAAGCTAAGGAAACGTTATTAGTGTTAAGTGTTTTAAAATTAGGTTAAGAAAATAATACTTTAATTTGCGATTATACCCTGGTCCATGGGTTGAAACACAGATGTGGAGTTAGGGCGTAGAAAAATATTTTTTTACATAAAAACGTTAAAATAGACACATACCTTTTACCCAATTTGGGAAAATTTAAATGTTCTTGCTCAGCAACATTAATCACCTCTATTTTTTGCCTTACTAATAAAACATTTTTATTAGGCGACATTCTAATGTGACCTCCAACAGTATTTATTAGTCATTAATATTCTTAAAGGCAAGAAAGCACTGCATTTGCGCCTAAAAGGGAGATTTACATGTGGTATTTTCAGAGAGCGGAGAAAGACCGCTGCTGCCGATAGAAATAGACGTTGTTTGTATGGGATTTATTAATTATTTTAGTCCGGTTTCGGAGCTTGTGTCCGCTATTGAGAGCGTTTTGAGTTTGTTGGGGATAATTGTACTGTCCGCGTCCGTCCGACAGAGCGTCCGCTAATGAGAATGTATTTTACATAGGAATTGATACCCAAAAATTTGGTTCCAGAAATATTGTCCGGTTATAAGAGCTGTCCGCTCATAGGAGCTGTCCGTAAAGAGAACTTTCACTGTACTCCGCTTCGCTACTTTGTCGCTTCTCAACAGTGTGAACAGCCGCCGCGCCGCCAGTGGTCGACCCTGTCGCACGAAATCGCTTGTCTTATAGCCACTTGCTGATTCACTTATCGCGTGCCTTAGTCGCCGTTCGCCGGATTGGAACGCAAAATCTGTTTTGATTTTGTTTATGATATGTAGTTGACCATTGAAATAATTTACTTTGACGCGGGCCTCACAAATACCAGCCGCGGGCCACATGCGGCCTGTGGGCCGCTGTTTGACGACCACGGCTCTACAGTCTACAGTGGGCATGTAACTTATGTAACTAGCACTTTTAAAAGTGATTACTTTGTTAAGTCATTTTGTACAATTAAGGTAACTAAATCTTATTTAATGCTTTTATTTGAGTAAACTAGGGGGGTTTAAAGTTAGAGGAAAAAGACAAACCCATGTAGATGACGAGGAAATGTGGAAAGATTGGGAAAGTTTTAAAGAAAGAAAAAATAAAATGCTTATTTTATCATTAAGCTAATTGAAATTTTTCAGTTAAAATGTATTCCAGATGATTTAATATCATTAAGCTATTTTGTTGAGCTGCCGAAGTTGTTTTTGGTATTGTGTATTTTGTAATACAATAAAATACTATAAGATTTTTTTTTATTTTTAGGATATGGGCTAATTGCATTAATCCAGAAAAACGTAAAGTTCATGTAATTAAAAAAGGTTGTTGGGAAAAACAAAAGCAAAAATCAAAGAAGCACGCAATTTGCCCAAACAATCCTGTTAGAGTGTTCAATTGTGGTCAGTGTGAATATCAAACTGTTCGAAAAGGCGATTTAAAAAGTCATCTTCTCAGGCATAAAAAACCCGAAGAAGTTGATCTGTTTAAATGCGATCAGTGTGATTATCAAGCTGTGCAAAAACGCAATTTAAAATTTCATCTTCTTAAACATAAAAATCTCAATGAAGTTGATATGTTTAAATGCGATCAGTGTAATTATCAAACTGTTCGAAAAGGTCATTTAAAAAGGCATCTTCTCAGGCATAAAAATCCCGAAGATGTTGATATGTTTAAATGTGATCAGTGTGATTATCAGACTGTTCGAAAAGATCATTTAAAAGTCATCTTCTCAGGCATAAAAACCGAAAAAGTTGATATGTTTAAATGCGATCAGTGTAATATCAAACTGTTGAAAAGATCATTTAAAATCATCTTCTCAGGCATAAAAACCCGAAGAAGTTGATCTGTTTAAATGCGATCAGTGTAATTATCAAACTGTTCGAAAAGATCATTTAAAAAGGCATCTTCTCAGGCATAAAAATCCAGAAGATGCTGATATGTTTAAATGCGATTTGTGTGAATATCAAACTGTTTATAAGGGCAGTTTAAAATTGCATCTTCTAAAGCATAAAAATCCCGAAGATGTTGATCTGTTTAAATGCGATCAGTGTAATTATCAAACTGTTCGAAAAGATCATTTAAAAAGTCATCTTCTCAGGCATAAAAAACCCGAAAAAGTTGATATGTTTAAATGCGATCAGTGTAATTATCAAACTGTTCGAAAAGATCATTTAAAAAGTCATCTTCTCAGGCATAAAAAACCCGAAGAAGTTGATCTGTTTAAATGCGATCAGTGTAATTATCAAACTGTTCGAAAAGATCATTTAAAAAGGCATCTTCTCAGGCATAAAAATCCAGAAGATGCTGATATGTTTAAATGCGATTTGTGTGAATATCAAACTGTTTATAAGGGCAGTTTAAAATTGCATCTTCTCAAGCATAAAAATCCCGAAGATGTTGATCTGTTTAAATGCGATCAGTGTAATTATCAAACTGTTCGAAAAGGTCATTTAAAAAGTCATCTTCTCAGGCATAAAAAACCCGAAAAAGTTGATATGTTTAAATGCGATCAGTGTAATTATCAAACTGTTCGAAAAGATCATTTAAAAAGGCATCTTCTCAGGCATAAAAATCCAGAAGATGTTGATATGTTTAAATGTAATCAGTGTGATTATCAGGCTCTTGAGAAAGGCAATTTAAAACGGCATCTTCTTAGGCATAAAAATCCCAAAGAAGTTGATATGTTTAAATGTGATCAGTGTGATTTTGAATTTTTGCACAAGATCAGTTTAAAGATGCATCTTCTTAAGCATAAAAATCCCAGAGATGTTGATATGTTTAAATGCGATTGGTGTGAATATCAGACTGTTTATAAAGGCAGTTTAAAATTGCATCTTCTCAGACATAAAAATCCCGAAGATGTTAATTGGTTTAAATGTTATCAGTGTAATTATAAGACTCTTCAGAAAGGCAATTTAAAAATCCATCTTCACAGGCATAAAAATCCTGAAGATGTTGATATATTTAAATGTGATCAGTGTGATTATAAGACTTTTCGTAAATCCAATTTAAAAATCCATCTTCTCAGGCATAAAAATCCTAAAAATGTTGATATGTTTAAATGTGCTTAGTGTGATTTTCAAACTCTTTTAAAAGGCAGTTTAAAAACGCACCTTTTCAGGCATAAAAATCCCGAAGATGTCGATATATTTAGTCATCAGTGTGATTATGAGGCTCTTTAAAAACACAGTGTAATTATGCATCTTCTCAGGCATTTAAATCCCGAAGATGTTAATATGTTTAAATGCTACCAATGTGATTTTCAAAGTGGCACATTATCAAACATAAGAATCCCGTTTGTTTAATTTATTTATTAACGACTTAACTAAACAAATTCATTCAGAACATCTTTTTTATGCTGATGACTTAAAGTTATTTAGGATTATAAAAACTTTGGATGACTGTGTATCATTGCAGGATGATTTGAACCGCCTAAATGAATGGTGTTTTGCGAATAACTTGCTTTAAATATCAAAAAGTGTAAATGTATAAGCTTTCGAAGAACTACAAATTGTATAAACTTTGATTATAAAATTCAGGAGGAAAGTCTTGAAAGAGTGTCCTCAATTTCAGATTTGGGTCTTATTTTGGACACTAAGATGACTTTTAATCTTCATTACGATTCTATTGTTAATAAATCACTTAAATTGTTAGGCTTTATTAACAGGTTTTCACGTGGATTCACAAACATTAAATGCCTTAATTTTCTTTATAATAGCTTGGTACGTTCAAGAATGGAATATTTGTCCTGTGTATGGTCTCCCTCCTATTTGGTACATGTGTCTAACCTTGAGAAGGTGCAAAATAAATATATTAAATTGGCATGTTTTAGAACAAACTTTCCACTTACTTTTTTCAATTATGATGAGGCCAGGACTTATTTGGGATTAGATAAATTGGAGCACAGAAGGGTAAAAGCTGATATTTGTTTTCTTTTTAAACTTATTAATTGTGTAATAGACTGTCCGGATTTGTTATCTCAGGTTGGCTTTAGAGCACCTAATAGACAAACTAGGGCTTCAAAACTATTTGCGATACAATTTCATTGATGTAACTATGGTGCATTCTCACCTATGACGAGAATTGCAGCTAATGGTAATAGGGTGAATTTAGACTTTTTCTCCCTTTCCTTTAGTTCATTTAAAGGTAAACTTGCAAATGTCAAATTATAGTTTTATTTATGTATATTTTTAACTGTATTATCGAATATTGTTTTTAACATAGGTAATTTAGTTTTAATATTTTTGTTATGTATATTATTGTGTTTGTTATTGTATTTTTAATGGGTTTTTGTGCCCGTAAATAAATAAATAAATAAAGAAGATGCTGATTCGTTTAAATGCGATCAGTTTGATTATCAGACTTTCTGGAAAAGTTATTTAGAGACCGCACCAATTGGACATAAAGATCCTGATTATGTTAGTATGTTTAAATGCAATCAATCTGATTATAAAACTATTTGAAAACGCAGTTTAGAGGCGCATCATATGCGGCATATGTATCTTGAAGATGCTAAAATGTGAGCTAAGTATCAAGCATACTATAAAAGAGATTTTAAATAACACATCTTTAACATAAAGATCCCAATGAAAGCAAATGCAAATGCTGCAAAGTATCCATTTATATTAACATATGTATAGCCTGAGCCTGGGAAAGTGTAACAAAAAATTATTTGTCGAAGATAAAATATACCCAAAAACACATATAAAATTGGCTAGCCCAACTCAAAAAGTCCAACAATATTTAAATGAAAATTAGGGGCATTTTAGGTGCGCAATAAATAAATTAAATGCAACGGTTTTAGAAATACTAAAATAAACTGTGGGTCTGCTAGGTTTCGAAAATTTAGCAGACCTATAATCCAAGAACTACTTTTTTAATGATTAAAATAGATAAGAGTTAAGTGCTGAATAAGTGCTTTGAGGAACCCAATAGAATTTCTAAATATTGCTCTAAATTAATTAAAAAATTATATTTGTTTGAGATTTCAACCGGTATAATGGTCAAAGCGTACTAACCATAGTAAATATGACCTAAAAAACTCACTATGTCGTAATTGATGTACTGAAACTGCAGAAAAAAAATTACAATTTTAGAATATAATATAAGAACTTATATGAATTTGAACTCAAAGATATTAAATTTTCGTCGACAACGCTAGCTTCAGATTTCGTTGCAACAGATAATTTGGAAAAAAGGTTTAACAGACATGCAATTCCTAGTTTATTTAAGAGCACATTTAACGCAAGATAATGGGAAGAAAAATAAGCCGAAATGCCTCTTCCTTATAGCTTAAAAACACCCAACATTAATTCTTTTTTAATTACTGGATTTTCACAGATAACGCGGTCGAAACTTATTTATGAATATAAAAATTATTTTTAGATCAGTAATTAGCCGCAGAAAAATTTCTTTGTTCATATCATGTGATGACCGCTGATATTGGATTTCTTCGCGGTACAGCTTGCAAAATATCTTTTGAGTGACTCGCAACCTCCAGCTTATTTAAGTGCTCATTAAGTCCAAAACGATAAAAAAAAACTCAGAATGTAACTTCCTACGGCCAGAAAAGCCTCACGAATTTTAAAGAAGTATCTATTTCTACCAATGGCATATCAAAAATTAATGTAGAAATATGAAAATTATAGATAACATAAGCAATTCAGTGTCAAAATTGAATTATGATAATTTTTTTCCTCACCCAGTGGGATCGCTATTTTGAGATTTTTTGGCGGTACAGCTTGGACAAAGGTTTTTGAGAGACTCGCAATCCTCAGCACATTTAGTGCAAGATAATAGGATAAAAAATAAGCCGGAATTTAACTTCCTAGTAGCTGAAAGAAACTTGATGAATATTAAAATCTTGAAGTTACTGCACTCAAGCAGATAACATGCTAGCAACTAATATAAAAATATATACATAACGTTCAGATAAGTAATTAGCCCAATAAACTGAAGCCTGAAGAATTTTTTTTTCATATTATGTCAGGACCGCTGAAATTAGATTGCGTCGCGATCCTTTGAGAGACTCGAAATCCCCAGCTTATTTAAGTGCTTGTTAAGAGCAAAACGATAGAAAGAGGAACAAATCAGAATGTAACTTCAAACAGTCATAAAAGTCTCATGAATTTTGAAGAAATATCAAGCATAAAGAGCAATGAATTGAAATATAAAAATTATAGATTACATAAGCAATTTAGTGTCAAAATGCAATTATGTTAATTGTTTTTCCATCCACGGGGGAACCGCTAACTTTGGATTTCTTGGCGGTACAGCTTGCAAAACCATCATTTTATCTGAAACAGAGGACTAACTTAATGAATTTCAACCATATTAAGCTTTTTTGAGCTTGTATAGATAAAGACAGTTGTATTCGAACTTGTTCCTCTTTCTATCGTTTTGGACTTAATGAGCACTTAAATAAGCTGTGGGTTGCGAGTCTCTCAAAAGATGTTTTGCAAGCTGTACCGCCAAGAAATCAGACTTAATTTTATGCGGTTATCTACTTACCGCAAAATCATTTTTATATCCATAAATAAGTTCCTACCGCGTTATCGGAAGTAATTACACAAGTGCATCAAAATTACCGATAATTTTTCATGAAAGCATGTTGTCTAAAAACTGCATGAGTTTATTTTCATATTTTAACAAAATATGAAAATAACCGAATGCAGTTTTTTACTGACAACATGCTTGAATGAAAAATTTTCAGGTTTACTTTGATGCACGAGTGTAATTCGGTAGAATATTTCTCGAGTAGAAGAAATAAAGTATTAGTACCTAAGTGAGTTTAAATTTTTTTATTTAAACAACATTATATTAAAATAACATTACCTACATAAATATTATATGAAAATGAACAAAAATATGAGACAAACTTGCAGAAACTAAAAATTGCATGAATTGCAGTGGAAAACACAGTTGTAAAAATTACTATTTTTGGAGTCTGCTCCACTACTTGTTGATGTATGTGAGTTTGTCATTAAATTAGAATTTAAAGAACTTACTGTAGACACATTAGTTATATTAGTTTCTGTATTAAGATTAGCTTTATCATTGTCACTCATTTTTTCTACTATATTTAAATGGTGTTCCTCATCCAGTTGAAGATATGGCTTTATGGACTTTGGGTTTGAATGTCCAGTAATTTTTATCAGCGTATTTTTTTCAATCCCTTGTTTTACTAATTTTGAAACCGCTGTTGCGCGTAGTGAATGATGAGTGATTTTAACTTTTTCAGTCGCCAAACCTGACTTTTTTGCCTCCGTTGAGGTCCACTGGGTGATCATGTTTTTTCCGACAGGGATGTTCTTGTACCACTTGCCCAATTTCCAGAAAGGATTAACAGTTAAGAACAATTCGGAATATTTATATATTTTCTCTTTTCCAAGAACTTTCTAAATAACCTTACTGGGCACAAATCCGGGTTAACAATGTTTCTAATCAGCCACTTGGATTGAGCGCAAGGTTTATCCCTTCCTTGCGTTGTTTTTCCGAATATTGGATTGTATGTCATTCTACCAGTTTTTTTCCCTACGGTATTAATGTCTTCTTTGAAATAGGAAGTAAACCATTTGACTCCCTCTCCTCCTCTCTATGCTAATTCATACGATAAAACAAAAAATAACTTTTTGTAAGCCATCGGGCGTTTCTTCATCACAGTTTTGTACCATGGCTTTGAACTCTTCGTATTTTAGTGATACAGCGCTTTCTTTTCTTTTCTGGGGTTTGTCTGCAACTGCTTTCTTTTGTCATTTTTTGCTTCGCGGGCTGTTTTAAATTCCGTGTCAGTGAAAGGATTAAATTTAATATTATATTGGTTCTGGTATTTTTCCATCAATAGTTTTGATGTTACATTCCAAATAGTTTTCACAGTAAAGTCTTTATAATCCTCACCATTTTTCTTTTTTATGTTATGTAGGCCCAGTCATTAAGAATATTTGCCAGTATCGGTATTGAAGTGTGTTCGTTTAAACTATAATTCCTTTCGGTAAAATTTTACTTTACTGACACCACGCCGATTTTCATGAATTTTTGCATACGGGGTTTTTTTGGCGCGCTGATCACGAATCTAAAATTAGTTTTTTTCCGGCAACCTCTGGTTTTTAAGTTATAAGGCCTCCAAGTAAACTAACCTCAAAATTCTCCCTCTTGAAACTGATTACCAACAAATAGGAACATACATCAATTAGGCACTTATATATTAAACAAATACACTGAAATTTACAATAATTTATTGTCTATTTTAAGTCAAAATTATCTTAAATAAATCCACTTTTCTGTACCTTGTAAGAAGATATGTGATGTATAACTGGTTGCCTGATTTATAATTAAGTTATCAAGATATAAAAAACTGTATTTATTTGAGGTGTTTTTTACTAAAAATAAGCAATAAACTAAATTTTAGTGTATTCGTTTAATATATAAGTGCCCAATCAGTGTATGTTCCATTTTGGTGGTAATCAGTTTCAAGAAGGAGGAATTTTGGAAAAATGTTCATTTTAAGGTTAGTCCACTTGGAGGCCTCATAACTCAAAAACCAGAGGTTGCCGGAAAAAAACGAATTTTAGATTCGTGATCAGCGCCCCAAAAAACCCCCGTATGCAAAAATTCATGAAAATTGGCGTGGTGTCCGTAAAGTAAAATTTTACCTTCCTTTCTTTAATAAAATCCAGAAACTGTCTCCATATATACTGATGGTTCATTAATGTATTTTTAGGTTTATTTTCGAGTACTTTTTCATAAATTAAACTCAAAGAATCGTTTCCAAAACGCGACATTTCGACGACTTTTAAATTCGATATAATAACGGCGGTTTGCACCACTAACTCTTAAAAGTTCACAATAACTAAGTAGCACTTAATATTAAGGTTGACGACCTTAACGATTAATTGCTTTACACAAGTTACACTTATTATTTTTTTAGTTAAGTATTAAAAATGTTTGGCAACATTGTAAAAATTGTCTAGTTTTGATGTTTGGTAACTAGAGTCGCATTATAAGTAAAGAAAAAGAAGACAATTTGGCAGATAATTAAATTTTTGTTCCCCAAAAAGTTCAAATTCGTTTCTTACAGTTTATTTTTTAACAAAAATATGGTTTTCATTTGTATAATTGTTAATTATTTGTCTTGCGCATTCATAATAATAGTAGCAACCGAGAAAAAGAAAATAAAAAAGGGCTCCAACTTTTCAATTAGGAAAAAAATCTTTTATTAAATATAATGCACGATTATAAGCACATAATACAAAAGACTCCCCTTCAATATGATAAAAATAAAATAACAAAAAAATATACAAGTTGTTTCTTTAACATTGCAAAAAATTTTACAGACGGACTTTTATAATAATCTGTTACACTGATAAAGGTTTAAAATTTGCACCCATAATGGTTTTTTATTCTATCATTGTATTGAATGCTGACTTCGTATTGTCGACATGGATTTGATTTGTTTACTAGAAAACGGCAAACTTAAACAAAATGCACTGGACAAAAAGTTTCTATATAAGTAAAGTTTACAGAAAGCATTTTTTCAATTGCAGATTTCCAACCTTAAAAAAGGTCATTATTTAAAATATTTATTTTAAATTAATTGTAAATATTCGCACACAAAACACAAATAATTTACCGCTTTTACCACCAAAACAATAAAACTTTCTATTTTTGAGGTTTTAAATTACAAAAGTGTTACTTAAGCCAAAGAAATCTTCGGCTTAACTTAGTATTAGTTTTAAGTGACAGTTAACCGTTAAGTGTCTGTTGTGCAAACGAAATCTTACACTTAAGTATCACTTAAAGTTAAGGTTGACCTAAGTATCACTGGTGCAACCCGCCGTAGCCAAAATGACAAATGTGCAATTTTAACAATCGTTACTATAGATACGGACCTATAGGGAAATTTTCGATACTTAGCGGGACTTTTTCGGATCCTACCGGGCAATTTTCGGAAGTAATTATTTGAAAATGTCCCGCTTCATATGGGATTTCTAATATATGAGGGAAATATTCTGTAAAATTCAGTAACTTAAAAAATTGAATTAATGTTGGGTTTTTTTGAGCATGAGGAAGTTGCATGCCGGCTTATTTTGCTTCCTAATGTCTTGTGTTTAATGTGCTCTTAAATGAGCTAGAAATTGCATGTTTGTTAAAACATTTTTTCCAAATTACCTATTGCAATGAAATCTGAAGCTAGCGTTGACGCAAATTTAATAATATCTTTGTGTTCAAATTCATATATTTTTTTATATATCCTAGAATTGTGTTTTTTTTGCAGTTTTAGTACGGCAATTACGACATAGTGAGTTTTTTACGTAAGGTGACCAGACGTGCCGCTTTTGGCGGGACAGTCCCGATTTTTCACAATTTGTCCCGCGTCCCGCGACGTTTTCAAAAGTCCCGACTTGTAGAATTAAGTTAAATTTTATATTTCTGAAAATTATTGTTTTGTGTTCTAAGAATCCTACGGGCTACGGCGACTAACATATTGCTTTTGCTACCCAGTTACATTGTATTTGTCTCTTAGATGATACACTTCGTGTTCGTATTGCGTGCTAGCAAGCTAATTAAAGAAATAAATATTAGAAATAAACTACTTACCATAAAAAATTAGGGTAAGTAATTTATTTATATATTTCATAAATACATAAATTTTCTTAAACTTAGCTTAAAATACTCGTAGTCTTCATATTTTATATATTTTTTTTATATCTTTGTGAAACTCACGGGGATTTCATATACATATATACTATATTAGACTATATACATATACTCAATACGAGTACCTGAGTGCCGTTTTCCGATGTTTAACCCATCTTTTATGCCCCAGTTCGTAATGCCCAAGCACTGAAACATGCAATATTGCACCTTAGACAACGGTAGTGCACCACGGACGTTATTTAAATAACACTACCAATGTCTCCCGGCAGGTGGGATTGAACGATGCGGCGGCGAGAGCTTTTATATTATATTGAGAACAAAGTAACACCGACCTTAACCTTAAGAATTTTGAAAGAATATACAATAAAATTTTGCTATATTTTAAGTCAATCAAACTAATTTCGTGATAAACAACAATAAAATATGTTCATGTAAATTATCTTTAGTGCAAATTAATTCGGCGTCTTTGCTGTTTGTAATGTGCCGCTTCCCGCACAACAATACTACAAAATTTTAAAAAATGACAACAATCTACTAAAACAAATTCACTTAAATAAAAAATATGTCAAGGAATAAAATATACATTTTTTATATTTATAAATTGTACTTATATTAAAAATAAAAAAAATATTACGATATTATTTTTATTCTGTATGAAATTTTTGTTCATTTCCCCCTCCTTCAGAGTTGTCCCGCTTTGTCCATCTAAAAATCTGGTCACCTTATTACGTCATATTCACTATGGTTTGTATGATTTGACCTTTATACCGGTTGAAATCTCGAATAAATTTAATTTTTAAATTAATTTAGATAAATATTTGAAAATACAATTAAGTTTCTCAAAACATTCAATCAGCACTTAATTCCTATCTATTTAAATTATTAAAAAAGTAATTTTTTGATTAAAGGTCTGCTAAATTTTCAAAACCTGGCAGACCCCCAGTTTTTTTTAGTATTTCTAAAATTGTTAGTGCACTTAATTTATCAATTGCGCACCTAAAAAGCCCCTAATTTTAATCTTAAATTCGTTGCATTTTTTAAGTTGGGCTAGCTAATTTTATATATGTCCCAAGAACGGTTAATTAAAATAATGTATAATTAAACATTGGTTTCCAGTGAAATATTTGTATGTGGAGACCAGTTTAGTGGACATACGCCAGCTGTTTTGTAAGTAATTGGCACTAACTAGTCAGTTTAAAATGAAATCACTCCAACTTGGTATTTAATATGCATACTAGACGCAAAATAAAGAAAATAGCCTTCTAGTGCCGAGGACTTACAAAACTGTTGGTCAGAAGTAAAAATACATTTTGGGTTCCTTGTTGCTATAATATCCTGTCTATGGAAATATGTATGGAAGTTTAACTGTTATCAATTGTATAAAAATGATTGATAGATTTTTATACTTGAGTTACTTTAGCGAAAAAATAAAAAATTAATAAAAACAACTAGAAAAGTGCAGAATGCTGCTGCTAGGGTGTAGTATAGATATAGTTGAAAAGTCTATTTTTAGTATTATTTTAAGTAATAAGTTTTTTTAATTATTGTTTTAATGTATGTATCTCGGATTCACAATCCCGAATTCCGGACTCCTTATAACTCGGAATTCCGGACTTACAACTGGAATTCTCGATCTACAACTCGGAATTCCGATTTAACTCGGGCTCCCACAAACCGGACTCCATAATCTCAATTCCGACTTACAACTCGGAATTTCGATTTAAACTCCGGAATTTCGCAAACCATTACAAAAATAAAAATAAAAATGGGCCCCGCCACATTCCTCTCCTTCGTCCCGGCGGGGACTACGGGGGCTACGTCCGTCTTTTGGCAAAGTTGCTACCTCCAATATTAATTTCGGGCGTTATTTTTCCGGATTATTTAGCCTTGGCGTGGGCACCCCATGTATTTCGCATTTGTTCCGTGGTTCCGCTTTCGCACACCGGTCGCCCCGCAGCGTTCATTGTCAGTATTTCCATATTTTTCCACAACGTAATTGATGGTTCTAGTTCAAATTCATAGTTTTATATTTGAGTAGGAGATGATTTTCTTGCGGCTTTCTTTTTCACGAAACAGCATCCCTGAAGAATCTTAATTTGCAGAGACGCTGGCTGTCAGACGGAAGTATTTTAGGGCTAGCTATATTATAGGCACTCAGCATGTGCGCGAGTGAGTTGTGCCACCTGGGTCACTTTACCTGTCAAATATGTCAAAAAACCACATTTAGCTAATGTTGATGAAATCTAGGTCCTATTACGCGAAAAATGGATATTGCTTGCCGCTTCAGCTTATTGTATCAATCGATAACGTCATTTCTTTGTAAATTATCGTCTAAACTCAGTCTTAGCATCTATCTCTCGGGAAACCGTGATTTAGAAAGGATCTGTAAGTTTAGATACGTAAGATAAAGTTTTAAATTTCAATCAAGTCAGAATAAACTTAAACCGTAGTTTTCGAAAGTTATCGACTAACACGGGAATGAACCTGTTGATACATTAAAACGTTGTATATTATTATAAAGCTGATATATCAATCGTTTAGTAATTATATTATTTGTGTTACTACCTTAGTTACGTATCCTAAACTTAACAGCTTATTTCTATGTCCCGTAGTTTCTAAGATATGATCATGATGTGGACATGTGATAATGATGATATTTACATTTAACAAGCAATACACCCTATCTTTCTCCAACCTAGGATAATTCGATATTCACTAGAACTAAAATGTAATTAATTTTTGACCTAAAATCTGTTTCGCTTCTCAGTTCCCGCATTGCACAATAAATGGCTTGATTTTTCCATGGAGTTGCCGTTTTTGTTGGGAAATTTTGGCAGTCGAGATATATGACTTTAAATTTATATGAAGTCACAAACAAAGAACAAATGATATATGTCGTTAAAGCAGCTTTTTCTTGCACATTTGCATTATGACCGTTTTTTATAATGATGGTAACATTGTAAGATTTTGGGAGGCTCGATGAACGCGTGTCCAGCAAGAGAAATTTGGCGATTTACGAATAGGTCAGATGCATATTGTCATTATAACAATTGCTTCAGACTTTATCACTCAGTCGATTAGTGATGTCACCTTATGAACATATAAACGTTTAATCAATGAAACAAATAGAATCAAGATTTGAGTCACAAAACTTTGTTATGATCTGATTAAATGATGGTATTATCGCATCACAACTGTTGATGGTATCTAAACTTTCGATCATTTTCAATGATGTCTTTAGAGGCGACAGCTTATGATAGCATTTGCAGTCAAGAATACATAAAGACAAAGCGTAAATTTTTGCGACATCTAAATATTTAGTTCAATTTTATTTACGTTTTTGATACGCCATAAATACCGTGAAAATGAATAAAAGCAGTCATCATTTTGAGTTAGTTAATTGACTATAACTTGAATTTTATTTATAACTTTAGATTCAGTAATAAGATATTGCTTTAATTAATAATTTTTAATTATTAATGATTATATGGTTAAAGTCATGAATCAAAAACAGTTTGTTTTTAACAAGATTTATCCAAGATCTTTGATGCAAGAAAAAATGACAGCTGTAAATCGCCTGAATGCCAATCTGAGCGACTAATATATTTCAAAACCACGACTTAAGTTCAATCAAAAGTTTGATAGCCTAAGGTCTAAATCAATCATCGCAATAAACTGAAGCTTTTTCGTGGGATAGCATTTAGGATTTATCGGCTAAAATCTGAATATAATCCCGTTGATAATTAAAACGTTGTTTAATATTATAAGGTAAAGCATATACCAATCGACCGGTGAATAAGGTATTGAAATTAACCCTTAAATGACAGAAACGCTTTGGCTCCAATTATTAACCACATCACCTAAAGAGAAATTAATCTTACTGACGTGCCAAGTAGCATGTAAATCATATAAAAAATGATACCCATCAAATGCTAAGAGGACATAGTAAAATAGTATAAAAAAATTATTTTCATTGACATATGTCAATAATCACGTGATATCATCATACCTATCAAATGGTAAAAGTCACATGCCGCTCTCCTAAACCATAAGGGCGCTACAGCTGTCATGAGACGTATCAATTAGCGATGAGAACGGGTAACCTAAGGAAAAATCAACCATTGTGGCCTAGTAGTAGGAGCTGAAAACGAAATCCGATTTTAAGGTCAAAGAATAATTAACACCATAAAGGCACACATTTTAGTTCCTAGTGTGAATATCGAATTATCCTATAGGCTGGAGAAAGATAGAGTGTATTTAACGTTTTAAATGTAAACTATCATCATTATCACATGTCCACATCATGTCAACTATCATATCTTAGAAACTACGTGACATAGAAATAAGCTGTTAAGTTTAGGATACGTAGCCTAAGGTCTTAACAGTTGATTTAAATAATATAATTACTAAACGATTGATATATCAGCTTTATAATAATATACAACGTTTCAATTTTAATCATCATTGGGTTCAATTTCCGATGTTAGTCGATAACTCCTGAAAACTAGCCGACGAAACTGTTCTGACGCTGAATAATTTAAAACTTTATGTTACGTATACCAAACTTTACAGATCATTTCTAAGTCACGTGGTTCCGAGATATGACAGTTGACAGAAAGCATTGGACAGCTAAAAGACGATTTAAGTAAAGACCTAATTTACAATGACGTTATCACATTGACCAGCTCAGCCTGGCCAAGCAGTTGACAGGTAACATTTGACAGGGGACAGCCGCTATTTTTTCGCATGTATAGGACCTAAAGATAGATTTCATCAACGTAAGCTAAATGGTGGTTTTGACATATGATATTTGACAGGTAAAATTTGACAGGTGACAGCTGTCATTTTTCACGCATGCGCAGTACCCTATAATATAGCTAGCCCGCGTAAGCTAACTCCCGTCTGACAGCCAGCGTCTGCGCAAATTAAGATTCTTCAGGGATAGCTTGTTTCGTGGCACCAGAAAGAATCATCTCTCCCTACTCAAGAAGCTATTAGAACTTTATGAATTTATGAACTAAATGAACCATCAATTTTCTGACAGGAACGGCCCTTTGAGGTATTACCTCAAAATATGGAAAATACAGACAATGAACGCTGCAGGTTTTGTGACCGATCGAGCGAAACCACGGAACAAATACTATGCAATACATGGAATTAACACGCCAAAGGCTAAAATATCCAGAAGAAGCATTTTTGACACCCGAAGGAACAATGAAACTTGCTGCCCGGAACATCTCCAACTTTGCCAAAAGTTTGGGTCTTGAGAGCATCAACAAATGCAGGGTATCCACAAAGATCTTCCTGGGACGAAGGGAGAAGGGCTATGTTGAGCCGAACGACCATTTACTACAATGCAATACAATCCAATAGTACTTGAAATTCCGAGTTCAAAGTCGAAATTCCGAGTTGTAAGTCGGAATTCCGAGTTGTAAGTCGGAATTCCGAGTTGTAAGTCGAATTCTGAGTTGTAAGTCGGAATCTGAGTTGTAAGTCGGAATTCCGAGTTGAAGTCGGAATTCCGAGTTGTAAGTCGGAATTCCGAGTTAAGTCGGAATTCCGAGTTGCAAGTCGGAATTCCGAGTTAAGTCGGAATTCCGAGTTGCAAGTCGGAATTCCGAGTTGTAAGTCGGAATTCGAGTTGTAAGTCGGAATTCGAGTTTAAGTCGGAATTCCGAGTTCTAAGTCGGAATTCCGAGTTGTAAGTCGGAATTCCGAGTTTTAAGTCGGAATTCCGAGTTAAGTCGGAATTCCGAGTTGTAAGTCGGAATTCCGAGTTGTAAGTCGGAATTCCGAGTTGTAAGTCGGAATTCGAGTTAGTAAGTCGGAATTCCGAGTTGTAAGTCGGAATTCCGAGTTATAAGTCGAATTCCGAGTTGTAAGTCGGAATTCCGAGTTGTAAGTCGGAATTCGAGTTGTAAGTCGGAATTCGAGTTAAGTCGAATTCCGAGTTATAAGTCGGAATTCCGAGTTGCAAGTCGGAATTCCGAGTTGTAAGTCGGAATTCGGAGGAAGTCGGAATTCCGAGTTGTAAGTCGGAATCTGAGTTGTAAGTCGGAATTCCGAGTTGTAGTCGGAATTCCGAGTTGCAAGTTAGAATTCCGAGTTCTAAGTCGGAATTCCGAGTTTAAGTCGGAATTCCGAGTTGTAAGTCGGAATCTGAGTTTTAAGTCGGAATTCCGAGTTGTAAGTCGGAATTCCGAGTTTAAGTCGGAATTCCGAGTTGTAAGTCGGAATTCCGAGTTGTAAGTAGGAGTTCCGAGTTGTAAGTCGGAATTCCGAGTTGTAAGTCGGAATTCCGAGTTGTAAGTCGGAATTCCGAGTTGTAAGTCGGAATTCCGGTTATAAGTCGGAATTCCGAGTTGCAAGTCGGAATTCCGAGTTGTAAGTCGAAATTCCGAGTTAAGTCGGAATCGAGTTGTAAGTCGGAATTCGAGTTCTAAGTCGGAATTCGGTGTAAGTCTGAATTCCGAGTTTTAAGTCGAATTCCGAGTTGTAAGTCGGAATTAGTACTGAAAATAAAAATAAAAATTTGTGTGGCCCTTCTACGCCTTCGTAGTACGAAGGCGTAGAAGGGCCTACGAAGGCGTAGAAGGGCCACACAATTTTTATTTTTATTTCATACTAATTCCGACTTACAACTCGGAATTCCGACTGAATTCCGACTTACAACTCGGAATTCCGACTTTGAACTTGGAATTCCGATCTTACAACTCGGAATTCCGACTTACAACTCGGAGCAACTCGGAATTCCGACTTAACTGGAATTCCGACTCTTGACAATCGGAATTCTCGACTCATCAACTCGGAATTCGACTTACAACTCGGAATTCCGACTTACAACTCGGAATTCCGACAAACTGGAATTTCGACTTGAACTCGAATTTCCCAAATAATTTGAGTTGTATAATTTGCAGTATGGCCGCTCAGCAACATATTTCTCCCCTCGTCGAAGTTTGTATCCCTGCATTTGTTGAATGACCCAACTTTTTGGCGCGGCAGTTTATTGCACTTCGGCATCCATCAGTTTTGGCGTGTTGACCATGGACTGCAGCAGATTATCCGGTTCTGATCACAAAACCACAGTTTTTCCATTTTCCATATTTAGTAGTTAGAGCCGTTCTGTCAAAATTGATGGTTCATTTAGTTCATAAATTCTTAGCAATTCTATATGGAGAAAATGTTTTGTTTCTGTGCCCGAAATAAAATCTTTAAATTTTCGCAGACGCTGGTTGTCAACAATTGAAAGACTTACGCGGGCTACAAAAGTACTGCATGCGTGAAAATAACAGGTCACCTGTCATTTAATTGTCAAATCAATGTCAAAAACCACCTCATTAGCTTACGCTGATGAAATCTATCTTTAGGGTCCTAGTCACGAAAATGGGCTTTCTGTCAAATGTCTGCTTACTGAGCTGTCAATCGATAACGTCAAAATTAGGTTTTTAAATCGTCTTTAGATGTCCAATCTTCAACTGTCATATTCGGAACCACGTGACTTAGAAATGATCTGTAAGCTTGGGATACGTAATAAAGTTTTAAATTAATCAGCGTCAGACTGTCGGCATTCAGGAGTTATCGATGGAAATTGAACCAATGATGATTAAAGAAACGTTGTATATTATTATGCTGATATATCAATCGTTTAGTAATTATATTTTTAAATCAACTGTTACGTATCCTAAACTTAACAGCTTATTTCTATGTCCCGTAGTTTCTAAGATATGATAGTTGACATGATGTGGACATGTGATAATGATGATAGTTTACATTTAAAACGTTAAATACACTCTATTTTCAACCTATAGGATAATTCGATATTCACACTAGAACAAAATGTGGGCCTTATGGTGTTAATATTCTTGATCTTAAAATCCAGTTTCGTTTTCAACTCCTATTTAAGGCACAATGGCTGATTTTTTCCTTCCATCGCTAATTGATCGTCTCGCCTGAACTGAGTCTTGTTTAGGAGGGCATGTGACTTCCTTGATAGTATGATGAACACGGATTAGTGACATATGTCAATGAAAATAATTTTTTTATTATACTATGTCTTACATTTGATGGGCATATTTTTTTATATTTAATGCCCTAACTGGTTCAGAAGATTTTCCTAAGTGATGGGTTAATAATTGTCAGCGTTTCTAAATTTAAGGGTTATTCAATACCATTTCGATGGTATATGCTTTACCTATAATTAAACAACGTTTTAATTATCACGGGTTATATCAGTTTTAGCCGATAACCAAATGCTATCCACGAAAAAACGTTCTTGATGATTGATTTAAGATCTTAGTACATATCCTAAACTTTACAGATCATTTCTAAGTCACATGGTTTCGAGATATGACAGTTGACAGATAACATTTGACAGGTTATAGCCATCATTTTCACGCATGCGTAAGGCTAGATAGATCTTATTCACTTAAGCTAAATTTTTTAAGTCACTTGGTTTTTGACATATGATAGTTAACAGGTAAAATTTGACAGGTGACAGCTGTCATTTTTCCGAGTTGTAAGTCGGAATTCCGACTTACAACTCGGAATTTTACTTACAACTCGAGATTCCGGAAAAATGACAGCTGTCACCTGTCAAATTTTACCTATTAACTATCATATGTCAAAAACCAGTGACTTAAAAAATTTAGCTTAAGTGAATAAGATCTATCTTAAGATCTTACGCATGCGTGAAAAAATGATGGCTGTAACCTGTCAAATGTTATCTGTCAACTAACATATCTCGAAAACCATGTGACTTAGAAATGATCTGTAAAGTTTAGGATATGTAGCCTAAGGTCTTAAATCAATCATCGCAAGAACGGTTTTTTCGTGGGATAGCATTTAAGATTTATCGGCTAAAATCTGAATATAATCCCGTTGATAATTAAAACGTTGTTTAATATTATAAGGTAAAGCATATACCAATCGACCGGTGAATAAGGTATTGAAATTAACCCTTAAATGACAGAAACGCTTTGGCTCCAATTATTAACCACATCACTTAGGAAATTTATCTTACTTGGACGCGTTGTAAGGGCATGTAAATCATATAAAAAATGATACCCATCAAATGCTAAGAGGACATAGTAAAATAGTATAAAAAAATTATTTTCATTGACATATGTCAATAATCACGTGATATCATCATACCTATCAAATGGTAAAAGTCACATGCCGCTCTCCTAAACCATAAGGGCGCTACAGCTGTCAAGGCGAGACGTATCAATTAGCGATGAGAACGGTAACTCTAAGGAAAAATCAACCATTGTGGCCTTAGTATAGGAGTTGAAAAAACGAAACTGGATTTTAAGGTCAAAGAATAATTAACACCATAAAGGCACACATTTTAGTTCCTAGTGTGAATATCGAATTATCCTATAGGTTGGAGAAAGATAGAGTGTATTTAACGTTTTAAATGTAAACTATCATCATTATCACATGTCCACATCATGTCAACTATCATATCTTAGAAACTACGTGACATAGAAATAAGCTGTTAAGTTTAGGATACGTAGCCTAAGGTCTTAACAGTTGATTTAAATAATATAATTACTAAACGATTGATATATCAGCTTTATAATAATATACAACGTTTCAATTTTAATCATCATTGGGTTCAATTTCCGATGTTAGTCGATAACTCCTGAAAACTAGCCGACGAAACTGTTCTGACGCTGAATAATTTAAAACTTTATGTTACGTATACCAAACTTTACAGATCATTTCTAAGTCACGTGGTTCCCGAGATATGACAGTTGACAGAAAGCATTGGACAGCTAAAAGACGATTTAAGTAAAGACCTAATTTACAATGACGTTATCACATTGACCAGCTCAGCCTGGCCAAGCAGTTGACAGGTAACATTTGACAGGGGACAGCCGCTATTTTTTTTCGCATGTATAGGACCTAAAGATAGATTTCATCAACGTAAGCTAAATGGTGGTTTTTGACATATGATATTTGACAGGTAAAATTTGACAGGTGACAGCTGTCATTTTTCACGCATGCGCAGTACCCTATAATATAGCTAGCCCGCGTAAGCTAACTCCCGTCTGACAGCCAGCGTCTGCGCAAATTAAGATTCTTCAGGGATAGCTTGTTTCGTGGCACCAGAAAGAATCATCTCTCCCTACTCAAGAAGCTATTAGAACTTTATGAATTTATGAACTAAATGAACCATCAATTTTCTGACAGGACACGGCCCTTTGAGGTATTACCTCAAAAATATGGAAAATACAGACAATGAACGCTGCAGGTTTTGTGACCGATCGAGCGAAACCACGGAACAAATACTATGCGAATACATGGAATTAACACGCCAAAGGCTAAAATATCCAGAAGAAGCATTTTTGACACCCGAAGGAACAATGAAACTTGCCGCCCGGAACATCTCCAACTTTGCCAAAAGTTTGGGTCTTGAGAGCATCAACAAATGCAGGGTATCCACAAAAGATCTTCCTGGGACGAAGGGGGAGAAGGGCTATGTTGAGCCGAACGACCATTTACTACAATGCAATACAATCCAATAGTACTTGAAATTCCGAGTTCAAAGTCGAAATTCCGAGTTGTAAGTCGGAATTCCGAGTTGTAAGTCGAAGTTTAGCTCCTGAAGTCAATTCGAGTTGTAAGTCGGAATTCCGAGTTGTAGTCGGAATTCCGAGTGGTCAGAAGTCGAATTCCGAGTTAAGTCGGAACCTGCAGTCGGAATTCCGAGTTGTAAGTCGGAATTCCGAGTTGTAAGTCGGAATTCGAGTGAAGTTGGAATTCCGAGTTCTAGTCAATCCGAGTTAGTCAATTCCGAGTTTAAGTCGGAATTCCGAGTTTAAGTCGGAATTCCGGTTGTAAGTCGGAATTCGAGTGTCGGAATCCGGTTGTAAGTCGAATTCCGAGTTGTAAGTCGGAATTCCGAGTTGTAAGTCGAATTCCGAGTTGAAGTCGGAATTCCGAGTTGTAAGTCGGAATTCCGAGTTGTAAGTCGGAATTCCGAGTTGTAAGTCGGAATTCCGAGTTGTAAGTCGGAATTCCGAGTTGTAAGTCGGAATTCCGAGTTATAAGTCGGAATTCCGAGTTGTAAGTCGGAATTCCGAGTTGTAAGTCGGAATTCCGAGTTGCAAGTCGGAATTCCGAGTTGTAAGTCGGAATTCCGAGTTGTAAGTCGGAATTCCGAGTTGTAAGTCGAATTCCGAGTTGTAAGTCGGAATTCCGAGTTCTAAGTCGGAATTCCGAGTTGTAAGTCGGAATTCCGAGTTTTAAGTCGGAATTCCGAGTTGTAAGTCGGAATTCCGAGTTGTAAGTCGGAATTCCGAGTTGTAAGTCGGAATTCCGAGTTGTAAGTCGGAATTCCGAGTTGTAAGTCGGAATTCCGAGTTGTAAGTCGGAATTCCGAGTTGTAAGTCGGAATTCCGAGTTGTAAGTCGGAATTCCGAGTTATAAGTCGGAATTCCGAGTTGCAAGTCGGAATTCCGAGTTGTAAGTCGAAATTCCGAGTTGTAAGTCGGAATTCCGAGTTGTAAGTCGGAATTCCGAGTTCTAAGTCGGAATTCCGAGTTGTAAGTCTGAATTCCGAGTTTTAAGTCGGAATTCCGAGTTGTAAGTCGGAATTAGTACTGAAAATAAAAATAAAAATTTGTGTGGCCCTTCTACGCCTTCGTAGGGCCACACAAATTTTATTTTTATTTTCAATACAAAATTCCGACTTACACCATTCCGACTACACTCGGAATTCCGACTTGGATTCTTACAATCGAATTCCGACTTACAACTCGGAATTCCGACTTACAACTCGGAATTCCGACTTACAACTCGGAATTCCGACTTACAACTCGGAATCGACTACAACTCGGAATTCCGACTTACAACTCGGAATTCCGACTTACAACTCGGAATTCCGACTTACAACTCGGAATTCCGACTTACAACTCGGAATTCCGACTTACAACTCGGAATTCCGACTTACAACTCGGAATTCCGACTTACAACTCGGAATTCCGACTTACAACTCGGAATTCCGACTTACAACTCAGAATTTTGAAATGTGAGGTAATATTAAGAGCATAACTAAAGTGACAGGTGAATTTCTGTGTGTATTTATGTTAAAAGATGGATGTTGCAATTGAGGTATGTATGTATTAATATATATTTATATATACACCGTGTTCCAAATTAAGTCGGCCCTATTGCTAACTTTTTTATTATACGAGATACAAGTTAGGTTAAATTAGCAAAGTTGTGTACATTTTTACGCTGATTACAATGACGATAATAGAAAAACAAATGACCATCAGATTTACGAGTTATTCACAAAAATATGCTTTTTTTAAATGCAACACCCTGTATTTGTTGCGCTAATTCGATAAAGAATGTAATGTTCTTTACAATTAGCTATTAACATTTTTTTTCTAAGGTGATAAATAGCAGATTTATTTCAATTTAAATGCATTTTCCGTAACTGGACGCCGACAGCCATGAAATACGCATTAAAATCGCATTTTTTGTACAAATTATATCGTAGTACGCCATGTCAGAAACCAAATTTAAATAAAGTCCGCCATAAAGGATATAATTTGTCAAGCCTTCTAATTACTTGGGTAAATAATAAACACCGTAGTTTCAGTTTTTTTTTTTTTAATAATAACGCATAACTAAGTAACATTAATAAAATACATTATGGCTATGTTGGCATCATCCAAAAAATCCTTTAACACATTTCTTAATAAATTCCGATATTGTTTGCCTGTTACAGATCCTTTATAAAACAGGTCCAACAATTTTTGGATCCAATAAGGCAGCACTATCCTTTTAAGCCAGTGGTTCCCAAACTTATTTCTATGGCGCCCCATTTTTGAAATTAAGAAATGGTCGCGCCCCCCACTTTCCCCGACTACACAAACACATTTCTTTTACTAAAAAAAGAGGCATTTATTTACAAACATAACATTTGAACACTAATCTAATAAAATGCGAAGTATGGTGCTGTATTTCGTTAACGAGGCCGGAAATTCTTGGTTTTATCTTTAAAAGTGCGCAACGTAGGTCACTAGCAACATCAAGCCGGCTCCGTTTTTTTGTTTTAATTTCCATTAAAATAGAAAATTCTTTGTCACATAAGTAGGTTGTCGAGAATGGTATGTAAAATTTCAAAGTCATTTCCGCGATTAAAGGATAGATTGGAAGATATTTTATTCAAAATGTAGTAATCACCAAATTTTTAAAATTGATTTTTGCCACTGAGTCGTGTTTTTAGTCGATTGCTTCTTCTTGCATTTCTCCTGGAAGGATGTTTGTATCAAAATTAAAAGGCTTTTAGGCAAATTTTTGTTCATTATTGTCATGTAAATTAGGAAAATATTGGAATTCATCGCAAAGACTTTCTACATGAGGTATAATATACGTTGTAATTTCTTCGTTTTTAGCAGTGTCGTCAGTATTCTCCATTAATGAAGCCAATTTCGGAAAGGAGAAAAAATTTGGTGTTTAAGCTTGCAGACGACGTTTTCATATATAAATCTTATTTAATTTAAACTAATTTTTTTTGTTATTTTAAAGCTAAAAACTTGTATTAATATTTCTGAGCTCTCGCGCCCCCCTTAATGTTGCTTTGCGCCTCCCCAGAGGGGCGCGCCCCCCAGTTTGGGAACCACTGTATAAGCAAAAACATCTTTGTAGATTGAAAGGATGATGGCGCAGGAGATTGCAATGCTCCAATTATGTTGTTTCTTTCGGTTAAACATGCCTCTATTACTAAAGTTAGTATCATTGCTTCAAAGAATTAATCGTAAAAAGTTTGGATTTTCTATAGCAGCATTTACAAACCATTGGCAAAAGTTTATACGCCTTTTGTAATCACCTGGCAACAAAGTATTTATGTGGCTTCTTATTTTGTATAATATATATATATATATATATATATATATATATATATATATATATATATATATATATATATATATATATATTATATATATATATATATATATATATATATATATATATATATTATATATATATATATATATATATATATATATATATATATATATATATATATATATATATATATATATATATATATATATATATATATATAATTTTATTAGTGGTTCCTTAGCATAGATCAAGATCGGACCTACAGTCTCTGGTGGAGTTTTCACGATAAACTTTTAAATATGCCAAAATATTAATTTCTGTTTGATGATTAATTATAAAGGTTTTCTAATTTCTACGCTTAGGAAACACTTTTGTTTGATAGAAACTTTCGATAAAGGAGTAAAAAATATCTTCTGTTTGGCATATTTCTTTCTGGAAATAGTTTTACTCTAAAGCCTAATGCCATTTTTTTGGCAAATTATGTAGCATTCTATTATATCACACTTCTGCAAATGACAGCATTTTAAACAACAGTAGCATAAATAAACTGTTGCCTTATGATTCACTAGTTGTCACTAAAACATCATGGCGGAGACATATGTTATCTTTTGTTTTTTTTTTATTTTTGTCTTAGCTTACTACAATAATTTGTACAAAAATTGCGATTTTAAGAATTCCATGGCTGCCTGCGTCCAGTTATGGAAAAATACATTTTCCTTGAAATAACTCCGCTATTTTTCATTTTAGGAAAAAAATGTAAATAACGAATTATATAGAAAATCACATTCTTTTTCGAATTAAGGTAACAAATACAGGGTGTTGCATTAAAAAAGTATATTTTTGTGAATAACTCGTACATCTGATGTTCATTTGTTTTTTTATTATCGTTATTGTAATCAGCGTAAAAATGTACACAACTTTGCTAATTTAACCTAACTTGTAACTTTTATAATAAAAAAGTTAGCAATAGTGCCGACTTAATTTTAAACCGGTATACATATATATATATATATATATATATATATATATATATATATATATATATATATATATATATATATATATATATATATATATATATATATATATATATATATATATATATATATATATATATATATATATATATATATATATATATATAATATATATATATATATATATATATATATATATATATATATATATATATATATATATATATATATATATATATATATATATATATATATATATATATATATATATATATATATATATTCAGTATGTCTCAGTATAAGTTGGAATCATATAGAAAACTTTTTTATTATTAATTTTACGAAAAAAGTTATTCTTAATAAAAGGTTCTGCATGGTCTAAAACCTATAATACAACTATCAGATATTAAATATTTGCAGGCGTATACGAGGTTTATCAAAAAGTATGAATTTTGCCCGGGAGTAAAGTACCTTTATTTTTGACAATTTTGAAATTTGTTATAAAGAAAAATTGATCAGAACTAAAGAGCCACGTTTAAATATACAATTATACCCATTTACGACAGAAAATTATTTTATTTTTTTTTATATTTTTTAGATTTTTTTTACATAATTACTTATGAATGAACACAAAACCAGTTAATAACACCATTTTCATGTACTTTATAAATTTTAATGCGTTTGACGGTCGCTGTCGAACATTTGTTGATCTCAACAGTTCATTTTTATGTCGGAGCATCACAGATTACATGTAAATAACTACAGTTAAATTTGCATTGTTATAAAAGACGTAAGTTTCAAAAAAGAACAATTTGTTTTTTTTTCATAAATGGGTATAATTGCATATTTGAACGTGGTTTTTAGTTACGATCAACTTTTCCTTATAACAATTTTCGAAATTGTCAAAAATAAAGGTACTTTACTCATGGACAAAATTCATACTTTTTGAGAAATCTCGTATACGCCTGCAAAAATTTAATATCTGATAGTTGTATTATAGGTTTTAGATCATGCAGAACTTTTTATGAAGAATACCTTTTTTTGTAAAATTAATAATAAAAAAGTTTTCCATATGGTTCCAACTTACTGAGACATACTGTATATATATATATATATATATATATATATATATATATATATATATATATATATATATATATATATATATATATATATATATATATATATATATATATATTTATTTATATTTGTTTATTTACATATACCTTAAGATTTACGTAAAGTGGCAGAGTTATCTTTTATGGTTGCTTTAGGCGAAGCTACCTTTAGCGTTTTTTAAATACAAGTTCAACCGTAAAGGATACTTTTACAAAGTAGTTTTAGTCCTAAAATAATTTTGTAGTTTTGTCTAGATCTGTTATACCCACGAAGTGTAGCAAAGGTTAATATTGAAATTAAATAAGTATCCTATATAAGCAATAGAAAATATTTTAAATACCTCTGAATGACGCTAAATTAAGAATAACTTAAAAATTACCGCAATGAATCTGTTAATAAATACTGCCACCTTACGTACTTCACCGACAAAAATCTATCATTATTTTAATCAACCAATCATTTCACAATTTACGAAAAAAATGGGTGCATAACGAAGTATTTTCTGTTTCAGGAAAACAGTACGGAATATCTTGTAAAAAAATATTTTTTGTATGGATTTCAGCACAAAGAAATTTTAGCTTTTCTAAAATTATTACATAACACATTTATTTCTATTCGGACGTTAAAAAGAATATTAAATAAACTTCAATTGTACAGAAGAAAAAAATACACAAAAATTGATGACGTAGCAAATTTTATTTCTGGGGAAATTGAAAAATCTGGTCAACTACATGGGTACAGATGGATGCACTTAAGATGCATTCAAAATAATCTAGTAGTTAGCCAAAAGATCGTTAGAGAACTTCTTTGGCTATTAGATCCCAAAGGTGCTGAAATTCGGAAAAGGAAAAGATTAAGACGTCGGCAATACTATAATAAAGGACCTAACTATTTATGGCATGTAGACTCATATGATAAACTAAAACCTTATGGAATTTGCATTAATGGTTGCATAGATGGATTTTCAAGACATATAATATGGCTTCGAGCGGGGTTTACTGCTAGTGATCCTAAGGTAAGTTAGTGGGTGTCCTAATTTAAAGCTATGCCGTTACATTTTTTTTTATTTTCTTGGGACCAGTAAAGCAAGGCAGGCACAAAGGACGCACTATTGCAAAAATCCATAACGTAAAAAAAAAGACAAATCAACTCAAATCGCAAAGAAGTGTCACTTCTAACGCACATACTATGTGTGCTAAACCTCTAGGCAACATTAATACAATCATTAATAAATTAATATTCTTAAGTCATTTGTTTTTAACTATTGTTATTAACTAACTTGACAATAACATTTTAATAAACAATAAAGGCATTTTAAACTTCTTAAACCTATAAATAATCATGTTACATTTTATTGAGGCAAAAATTAAGTAAAATGTATTGAAATGTTATTGAAAAATTGTTTTTGGTTTTAATATATTAACTAATATTAATAAAGTAAAAAAAATGTATGATTAAAATAAAACCGTTAAAGACTACTTTTTTAAAACACTTTAACAAGTTTACCTAGCGATTTTCACACCTGTAACAAATTAACTTTTTACTTGTTTTTAATAGTAATCTGCCAACGGTTTATTGCAAAAAGATTCTTTTTTCTAGGTAATTTCTGGTTATTTTTTGGAGGGTATGAAAATGGTTGGCGGTTGCCCCAAAAGTGTTAGGTGTGATATGGGAACGGAGAATAAGGGTATTGAAAAGATTCAGAAGTCTTTACATGAATTATTTAATGAAAATATATCTTCCAAACCATGTTTCATATATGGAAAAAGTGTGCATAATCAGAGGATAGAAGCCTGGTGGTCCATTTTGCGAAAACACAGTGCTCAGTTTTGGATGAATTTATTTCAGATGTTAAAAGACGATGATTACTTTTGCGGTACTTTTTTAGATAAATCACTTATTCAATTTTGTTTCATGGATATTATTCAGGTAAGATTTATTGTTCACACATTTTAGTTTATGTAATTTTTAAATTGTTGCTATTAATGTTAAAAGGATATGGCGTTAGTTAATAACTTAGTAGTAGTTTTCCAAACTAATGTATTACTAATAAATTATACAGCTGTTTGATAGCCGATAACATTAACAGACTACTAACTAGAAAAGTAGCCAACGAACGTGGGCTAACCAAGGGGCTAACATGACACCTATTAAAAATTGGATTGCATTAAGAGAAATCGTCCTCTGTTAGATATGGTTAATAATACATAATATTAGGACACTAGTGGCCGATTTAAAAGACAATTTTAAGCAACCCTTAGCGTTAAGTAGTGCTTAAATCTCCAATGTAGCCAATCACATTGTTTGTTTGGTTATTTTAACCTAGTGCTAAGGGTTCCGTAACATTGTTGATGTAATCGGCCAACAATTTCAGTCCTAATTATATTATATTATATAGAAAGTCCAACGAGGAGGCGACGAAAGATTGCAGTCATTCGTTTAACTTTAAAGAAATGTATACAGTGTGTCCCAACAGTCCCGGAATGTCTAATTATCCCACGGACTATTCGGACCAATGGTATGAAATCTAAAACATAGAAGGAAAAACAACATTCTCTGTTAGCTGGAAGCACAGTCAACGTTGTCAAATGTATTACTTTCAAGAATTTAGTCACAACTTCTTACTTTTAACTGGGATACCCATTTTTTATTATTTTTTCGGATTGTATGTTGTGACTGTATATTGGTAATGTAATAAAATATCAGGGTCCAAAATGAAAAGTATTCCAAATAAATGGCTTTTGCTTAGAAAAGGTTCTACCTTTTAAAATGTTTAACAGGTAGAACACTGTGACAATTTGACGTATACTTTAATTTTCTAAAATGGTTTACCTAAATTAAGAAGTAAAAATTTGCGTCCATTTTCATAAAAATCAAATTTCCTCTTTTGTGTAAGGAAACTATTTTAGACAAATAATAAAGTATTCCTCAAATCTAAGTGTCATAGTGTACTGTCTGTTACACATTTTAAAAGGTAAAAGCCAGACATAATAAGGTGCGACAATATATATATATATATTTTTTTATATATGGGATACATTACCTGCTCTGAGATAAAGCCATTTATTTGGAATATTTTTAACTTTGGAACCTTATATTTTGTTACCAATATATGGCAAATTACGCAGGAAATCCGAATAAATATAAAAAAGTGGGTATCCTCTTAAAAAATAAAAAGTTGACACTGACTTCTGAACAGTAAAAACTCTGACAAGATTGCCGGAATTTTCAGCAAACGCGAAATGTTATTTTCTCTTTTAGTTTCAAATGTCATTCAGTTTTTTCCGATAGTTCGTTAGATAATTGGACCTTCCGGGACTTTTGGGACAAACTGTGTATTAGTTGGGCTCTAAAGCCAGAAGGAGCACATTTTAAAAATAGTTTGTGTTATACAGTGTTTTACTTGTCTGAAGAAAAAACACAGTGAATGGATTGCATTTTTTTAAGAAATAGTTTTGGTCAAGTGGTTTAAAATTTTTCTTTCTGTAAAAATCCTTATGGCATGACTTCTTCTTTCAAGATGCCATATGGGTTTTAAAGGATTATCCTAACTCAATTATATTAATGGAAGGAATACTTTTTTTTAAATTAGACTAAATAGCCATTTATGAGGTGCATGAAAATACTGTGTTTTACGTTTACTAAGCACTAGTTTTTGTATTTTTAATTTTAAATAATACCATACACGTACTGCATTTTGTTCGCATAAAGTACTGGTTTTGTACAAAAAAAAGAGTATGCTCATCTGGGATCTCCCTAGCGTCACGTGGATTGGTTCCAGAAGCACACTTTAGAGCGGTGCGGGTTTTACTTCTGCTTCAAAAAGTTTTTTTTTTGTGATGTTGGTATAAAAAAGGGTTGCTGTAAATTAATCACTGTCTTATTTTAGGAAGATCTGGATCAAGTTGTTCTGGAATGGAATGTTCACAAAATTAGAAAATCAAGAAACACTATCTCGCCTATTGGAAGACCTTCAATAATGTTTGACATGCCGTCATTGTACGGAGTCAATAATTTTATGATCCATATTCCAAATTTTGCTCTGGATGCTCTATCTGAGAACTGTACATTTAATAAGTATCCTTGCGACAAAGATATCTATGATTTATGTAAAATATTAATTTTGGAAAATGGATACACTCAAAAGAAAGATCATAATTCGGCAGTAGAATTATATATAAACCTACGGACATTAATATTAACTTTAGTTCGCTAGTATTATTGTAAGGAAAAATTTTAACTTAAAGAAATGTACCTTACTTGTATATTTCACTTTGCTATTTACGGTTAATCATTGCCACGTAGTTTATGCAGATTTGTTAGAAAACTATTATTAAATATATTTTTAGATGCAAATAATTGACCTATTTTTAATTTAACTCCAGTTACCTGGTACAGATTACACTGAAATTTATAGTCTTTGTCATTTTAATTTCTCCTATGTGCAAGTACAGTCCTATTTGCACGGGACCACACATCTGTACTTATCACAAAGGATATGTCAATTTAGTAATTTATTATCTTATGGGCCTAAATACACAAACAAGGTATTTTTTAATCAATGGATATTGAAAGTATTTTTAATGAAAGTGAGTGTCACTCACACAGGAGGTATTAAGATGACGACGATGATATGACATTTGAAATGTTTAAAAAAAAATTGGCACTGTTGTTTTATACTGATAATATTCTCTATTGCCAAGAAAGAACCAAATAAGTTCGCTTTCTTCAAATTGTATCTTATACAATTTAGGATTTGCTAGTTAAATACGCTTTGAAAGTTCTAAGCCAGACAAGCTTTTTTATGATAAACAGGTGATTAAAGGTGTTACGTAGAAATGTCTCGTTTAGAGAATCCGATGGGTATTTACTTTGCGAATCCGAAGGTGTGGGTATATACAGGGTGATTCATGAGGAAATGTCGATACTTCAGGTACGTAATCAGGGTCCAAAAATAAATATAAAAGTCTATATAAATATGGGTCCGCAGGGCCTTCGTTTCCGAGATACAGTGTGTTCACCACAGAGCTGACATGTGCTTAGAAGTGAATGGTGGAATTTTTAGAAATTATAAAACTTAGCTTATGTTTTCCCGAACATAATTTAAGAACAATAATTTTATTGAAAATTAAAATACATATTGTTTAGGTATACATTTTGTTTTATTTTTTTTTAAATTTCGCTATAATAAAATCATATGCGTCGTAATTTTTTAAATCCAAATATCTCGAAATCGGTTGCTCATATCAACTTTTAACAAGGATACCTTTTTGACGTAAGAATGACAAAACAATTATTTAATTTACTTTAAAATGTAATACTGGACCGTACCAAAAAGTTGTGATTGTTCAAAATATTAAAAAGACGTGTAGGTGGCTCCCTCAACAAGTAAGAGCCGTAATAAGATTAGTTTCGAATCCGTTATACCAAAAAAACCCCCGGATACCAATTTTTACTCCAATATTTACATCATCATAGATTTTATTTAGAAAATAGAAAAGTTATATAAAAATTTTAACACCCTGTATTTCGAAAACGAAGGCCTTGCGGACCCATATTTGTATAGGCTTTTATGTTTATTTTTGGACCCTGACTACGTACCTGAAGTATTGACATTTCCTCATGAATCACCCTGTATAAAACACAATTTAAAAACAAAACTGACTTATCTGGTTTTACCTGGCAGTAGTGAATTGTCTTTGGAGTTTTTGGATATGTTTGTGGTCATCTTTTCATTAAAACTGATGTATCTAAGAAACCACATAGTTATTTTATTTTCAACTTGTGTAGTATTAAAAATATCTATTTTTTCCTTTAATTTTTGGATAAAATAAATCCAATACATAGACATTCCACCAATATACAAAGGGGGGTAAAAAAAAGGTTAAAGTACACCCTAACAATATTATGTTACTAATATCTTAATAACTACAGCCGATATTGGTTTCGGATACCAAAATGCTGCTAGAACTAATTTATTGTAAAGAGGAGATAAAGTTAGAGGGTTTTGGGATTTTCTATTAGATCTTAAATAAAAGGAACGACTCCTAGATTTTCTATTCTCTTTACTATTGTGTCTTAAAATTCTTTCACAAAGTTCTATCTTTTTTTAAGCCTATTAGATAAACTCTATTATAGTATGTCTGTATCAGGAAATTACTAAGGTGGTTGAACCTAAAGAATATTTATTGTTTAGCCGTATTTTAAATAAGCCAATATTGTATTTTACATTATTTTTGAATAAGTTCCCCTTTTTTAAAAGCATACTGTATGTCATTTATATTAATAAAATATAAACCAAGCCCTGTTAGCTCCTTTAACCCAAAACAATCCCTAAAATAACAATGGAAATTAATCTAATCAATATCTAATAACAAATTATTAATTTTTGTAAAATTTGCTTTATACAAAAAATTGTGTTAGTGTGGTGAGTGGCAATTTTTATAATTTAAAACTGAATGTAATAGGTAGGTACTTAAATAGTTACACAGCCCCTCAAAAAACAGTTGAAGGTCCGAAAGACTTGACCATGTTATATTTATGTTTTTGGGGTCGCCGAATCCGAATCCGGGGTCACTTTGATCCCATTAGGTCAGGGTCAAAGGCATTTTAAGGTCAAATCTGCAAAATTAATCGCAACCAAATTTGAAAAATGGAGACCTATGTTTTTAAGATCGTTGAATACGAATCCGTGGTCAGTTTCACCCCATCGAGTCATAGCCAAGAGGTATTTTAAGGTGAAATCCGCAAAATTAAAATTTTACAAACTTAACCACGGATTCGTATTTAGCGACCTAAAAAACATAAGTATACACTCTTTAAATTTGGTTGCGATTAATTTTACAGATTTAACATTGACCTGATAGGGTCAAACTAAGCCCGGCCTCAGATTCAGCGACTTTAAAAATATAAAAATACTATGGTTAAGTGTTTCAGACCTTTAACTTATTTTATTGGGCTGTGTACTGTTGTAGAGTTAACATTAAAATTGCCTTGACCCTGACCTAATGGAATCAAAGCGACCCCGGATTCGGATTCAGCGACCCAAAAAACATAAAGATACCATTTTTTAAAAAAAGTATATTTAGCCGTGTTTTTACTTTATTTTGGTTATTCCGATATTAAACTGTTTGCCCTTCATATAAGTACCTATATTAATTTTTACAAAATGTATCTCAAAAAGCTTTAAAACAAGGTAAAAAATTCAATTTTTTACCGCCCACCATAAATACAAAAAGAAGCTTTTAATATACGTCATAAAATAGTCCTAGTTGAGTAAAAAATTTATTTTTAGTGTAAACTGATACCCCTTAATAACATACAGACTTATATCATAAAGCATTTTACTTAATAGGCTTGCAACAAGGTAAATATTTACCAAACAATTTTAAAATAAAATAGCAAAAGAAATAGAAAATCTATATGGCAGGTTCACCCTTCTATTTAGTTTTAAATTAAATAGAAAAAAATTCTAAGAGCTTTAACTTTATCGTTTAAAAGGGTTAATTTTTTTTAATAATACGCCCCTACCCTTATTCTTGATGAACACCAATCGTTTTAATCCGATATCGATATTAGCTGTAGTTTCTAAGATATTAGCATTTGTGGGCATATACAGGGTCCTGCAGCTCACCTCCCGTCTTATGTAGCTCATTTATTATTCACTGTAAAATTTTCATATTTTTACCTTTAACCTACGGTGCATTTTAGAAAAATAATTTTGGTTATACAGGGTGTCGCAAAAAAGTGTGACGTCACGATGGTGCATTTTTTTAAATGGAACACTGTGTATTTTTTTTATATATTTAGGTACCTCTTGTAGTCATATATCTTCCTCTAAAATTTTGTCAACATCGGTTCAGTAATTTCAGAGAAAAAAAATAAAATATAAAAAAACTGTTTTGCACCATTGAATTTAAATAACAATAGTGCTTGATAAATAGAATTAAACAAGAAAGTTATTAAGTAACCTTATATCAGTTGCTTTAGTCATATTTGGTTAATTCGAACTGTACAGGGTGCCCAAAATTTAGTGTCAAACTCTTCAAATTTAAAAGCACTTTATTTTTTTTTATTTTAAATATGAGCCCCTGTATATTTTCAGGTCGTTAGATGCAGAATTAAAAAAAACATTTTTCTAATTATAACCCTATCAAAATTCCTAACACATTAAAAGTTATTCGTTGAAAACTCATTTTTGCATGTATTTTAATAGTAATACCATTGAATAAAAATGATAGGTGGCAATGAAAAACAATTTATTGACATTAGAGTTGCCTAATAACGTTAATTATTACCTAGAAATTGGTTAAAGTTACATAAATGTTAGCCAAAAGTATTAAAAATTAAATATTAGGTTTATTTAACATTTAAAGGTTTTTTTTTAATTAATTAAATTTAATTAATAAATAATAGTAATTTACTCGAATTTTTATAATATGTCAAACTAAGATTTTGTAAGTTAAATAAACTCCAATGTGAATAATTTGTTTTTCATAGCCACCTATCATTTTTATTCAATGTTATTACTATTAAAATAGATGCCAAAATGAGTTTTCAACGAATAACTTTTAATGTGTTAGGAATTTCGATAGGGTTATAATTAAAAAAATGTAATTTTTTAATTCTGGATCTAACGACCTAAAAATATACAGGGGCTCATATTTAAAATAAGAAAAATAAAGTGCTTTCAAATTTGAAGAGTTTGACACTAAATTTTGGACACCCTGTACAGTTCGAATTAACCAAACATGACATAAGTGACTAATATTACGTTACTTAATAAGTTCCTTGTTTAATTCTATTAATCAAGCAATATTAGTGTTTTTATTCATTTTTAAATTCAATGATGCAAAACAGTTTTTTATATATTTTTTTCTCTAAAATTACTGAACCGATGTTGACAAAATTTTAGAGGAAGATAGATGACTACAAGAGGTACCTAAATATATAAAAAAATACACAGTATTCCATTTAAAAAAATGCACCATCGTGACGTCACACTTTTTTGTGACACCCTGTATAACCAAAATTATTTTTCTGAAATGCACCGTAGGTTAAAGGTAACGTCAGCAAAATATGAAAATTTTAAATTAAATAATAAATTAGCTACATAAGACGGGAGGTGAGCTGCAGGACCCTGTATAAAAAACACGTCTTCTCTATTTTCTTTATGTTCTATCCACCCATAGTGAAAACTGGTATAATTTATACTTCCGTCATGTTCCTTGTAAGTACTCGGCTTTTATAAATTTTTGATTTTATAGGTATTTTTTTATGTACTAGAATCAGTTTTAAATTATAAAAATTACCGCTTACCAAACAAACAAAATTTTTTAACTACAACGAATATTTAAAAAAAAATCATTTTCAGTATTTCTTTTAGGTGTTGTATCAGGTCAAAAAAGCTAACAGGGCTTAGTATAAATTTTATTAATACAAATGGCATGCAACATGCTTTTGAAAAAGGTGTATTATTTAAAAACAGTTTAGGACACAATATTAGTTTGTAATTAATTTATTAAAAACAGCATAACAATATGTATGCCTTAGTTTTTAGCTCTCAAGAAAAGGTATTTTTATCGACAGAAGACGTAAAATCTCAAAGCCTGTTAATTAAAAAAAAAACAATTCAAAAGAAAACTTATTATTAACAGTTTCATTCACATTTCGAACAAATACATAATATGGTATTTATTAAGACATTATATCCATTTTTAAAATCTAGAAAAATACTTAACCTAGACCAAAAAACTTAAAATATTACCTAAACTTTACTAAACTTGGAGAAAACCCCCATTGTTTAACAAATTAAGTAAATCTTTTAGAGTTCCATGTCATAATATTAGAAACATCGTAATTTTTAATTTTTTTAACTAAAGTTTAACTTTGTAACACAACCTCAAAAAGTATAATAAAAGTAGTTATTTAAAAGAAAAAAGAAAAATAACATTTATTCTAAAACTAAAATTCCTTAAGTAGTTTAAAAACCAATTAAAAGGCAACCTGACATATTACTTATTTGAAAATTAAAAAAGAGTTTCCCTAGTCTAAAATAAAATACATTTATTATAATAAAAGTTTTATGTCGGGTTTATAAAAAGAAATTGTACTCAATTAAATACAATGAATAGTTTGAAAACTTGTGTTTCTGTATGCATTTACTAAGGACCTTTTAAAATAAATAAAAATTAACTCAAAATGAAAATTCTCTACCTTTGGTATGCAACATTTAAATTCTAAATATTACTACACCCATACATACACAGGTTAAACGATATCCATTACCCATATATTGGAATTTAATACATTGTTAAATTCTAACCGAAAACTCATAAAATTTTCATAATTTGTTGAAATCTGCAAGAGACCAGAGCATGTATGTGCAACTGGTACTCTTGCAAACCCCTCAGAACTATTAAAATCTATTTTAATTTTCTGATTGGCAAGGTCTGAACCTGTACAAAACCTTAAAAATGCTGATTTTGTCTTACTATCGCTTTCTTTAATGTATTTTTTTAGGTAATTAATAATTTGTTTTTTTTCAGAGGACAAGTTTTCATCTATTTCAAACAAAGCTATTATATTTTTATCAGTGGGTTCGAGCTTTGCATAAATTTTACTTAAATCGAGCACACTGCTAATCTTATTTAAATGAAAACGGAAGCAGTCCTTAACAAAAGAAGGTTTCTGAATCAATTCCTCTTTTGCTATTTGCAGAAGCATTTTTTTGAAATTTCCCTTATTAGGCACCAACTTGGCATCATAATTGCTACAGAACTCTAATAATTCATCGGGGTCAGTCTCTTCAAAATTTTCAAGGGCACCTTTTAATAATACAGCATCAGAATCGGACACAAATTTTAAAAAATTCTCCAACACTTCATCGTCATTTATTTGTTGACTTAAACAATCCTTTATGAAAATAGGAGCAATTTTAATAGGAAAATATTCTTCGGCCAAGAAACTCTGTAAAATTATTTGTCCTATAGCGCTCCATTCCTCTTTTTGGAAATCGTGCCTTAAGCATGGAACTTTATATTGAGCACCCATTGTACACATTTCATAAAAGGAATTGAAAAATTCAGAAATGCTGTCTCGTAAAACCCCGCCTATATCCTCAGCTTGTTCAGGTTTTCCGTTTGGTAATATCATTTCTATTTGAATAGCTTTAAAATCAACGCTTCTTATTTTTACAGCCTCTATAAGTTCTGGAAATATACTTCCGCGATGTAAAATCAGCTTTTCTGTAACTTTTTCTGGTTCCGGTGAAGTTGGTAAGCTTGGTAAATGGTAGATGTTGTTATCATCAAGGGAAGGAAAGAATAATCTGGCATCGGTGAAGCCTCAGAAGGAGTAGGTGTAGTATTGGTGCTCTGAAAATTAAAAATAAAGAAAAAAAAGTAATATACAGTAAGCCGCAGCAAATAAAATATATTTTTTTAATTCTCAAGCAACTTAAAGTTATTTTAATGAATATTACTTTTGCGTCTTTTTAAAATAAAATATTACCCTTTAAACCCGCTAAATGTTACGGTATACGTTATTTTCCCCATAACTATGTCATATGTTCTATCAGGTATAATTTTTTGCACAAAGAATATTTTATAAAAAATTTGGTAAAATTATCCCCACTAGGCAACTTTTCTAATCATTTTATCGGATTATATTCTGCTTTGTTATTTTAGGAGTAAATATAAATTTTTGCGTTTTTGAATTCTTCGTAAAATTTTTAAAATATTGTTCTAGATTAGTAGTAGACTTACTTTTCAGATAAAGTTGAATATCTGCACTTTTGACATTTTGATCAAGTATATAAAGAAAATGGTGTACTAATTTTTTTTATATTTTTAAATTTTGATAAACCTTAGTAAAATGTTACTATAGTTATTTCCTAATTTTTGGTAAAGAATCAGTCAGAAATTTATCAGGTTTCACATTGCAGTGGAACCAGAAGAACTGCAATAAAACATAAAAAGTAAGAATAGTGAACTGGAGACGGAGTGAAAACGATTTAGCTTAATTTCGAACAGTTTCCCCACCACTTTTAAACGTAATGTCACAAGTGCCGATATTTATTTGTCATTATCTGTAAAACCAAACTCTATTTTATTTAAAATAGCAAATTTAATATTATTTCCGAGAAAAATAAATTTATCTTTCTCCTCATATTTTTCAGATTGTTTGTACTATTTAAGTAGTTGTTACTTACAAAATCGCATGTATCATCTGTAAATTCCTCTATATAATTTTTGAGTTCACTAGATTGTTTCAGTCGATCAGAACTCCTAAGGGTAAAAGTTGCATCTTCTAGCATCGAGTCAAATACTAAAGGACTATAATCCTTATCATCACTATAATACGAAAGGTTATTGTTTTTTTCGCCATTGGTATTACCAATAGCATAATCTATGCTGTTTATTTTTGTAACAGTTGCAGGTATGTAATCATCATCGTCACTGTCACTTATTTCTTTTGATTTACGGGTTGTCGCTATGTAAAATCTTAATGTTGTTAACGCAGATATGTCATACATTTGTTGTATGGTCATATTTACATCAAATGTATGACATTTATAATCAAGTAACTCTACATGAAATTCATCCAATGAGCCTTTGGTTGAAATGCCATTTGGAAAAAATAGTTTCTTTCCTACTTCCAAAATTTCTCTACATTTACTATTTTTTTCCAAAGCAACTCTTCTTGTACCTCCACCACAATTTTTTCTAACCTGTCTAAAACGATTTTCTTTTTTGTCCATACAGTGCCATTTCCGATTTCAATAAATCGAGTTGTTTTCTGACTTTGATTTTTATTTTTTGCAGGTTTTGATGCATAGGTTTTTTCAGAACTTATCTTGAGTCTTAGTTTCTCTATTAGGCTTTGTCTTTTGGTGCTAGTACCTTTCATTGCAAAATTTTTAATTGCTAATCTATCTCCATATTTGGGAACAAAACTTTTAAGCTCTTCTTCAGGCATCATTAGAATAGTTGAACAGTCGATCTACAAAAATATTAATAATAAAATTAAATTTTTGCAAATAAACAAGTAATCAACTGTTACAGCCTGTTAAGTCACCATATATATATATATATATATATATATATATATATATATATATATATATATATATATATATATATATATATATATATATATATATATATATATTTTTTTTTTTTTTTTTTAAATTTCAAAAATTAATATAATTACCTTATTAGTAGAGATTTCCATAAGTAGTCAGTGTTAAAATTCAACATAAACACACATTTTCAAACGATTATTGTATACATATATTACAAACATAGCGACACAAATTTATAATATTTCTTAATAAAAGGAATCAGCCGTTATGAGTATTATTTTTGTATATTTCATTTTCTACAAAAAAAGTTGCTTTGAAGAAGTTTTTACAGATTTGAAAAACTTTCACTTATAAAAAAAAATATGGCCGATTTTCGAAAATGCATGTATCAGGTTTTTTAAAAATTTCTCAAAAACCTGAATAGATAAACCCATGTAGTAAACGGGATTAGCTTACTAACATAATTGTCCAAATCTTTCCCCATTTAACCGATTTTCTATCTATCGTGGTTTCCAAGATCCCCATACATTTCCCACCACTTTGGGACACACTGTATATATATATATATATATATATATATATATATATATATATATATATATATATATAATATATATATATATATATATATATATATAATAAACAGGGTGTTTGGTTCACCGACGTATATCTGAAAGGGGTGATTAATGAGATGGTTTTGAACATATTTAACTATATATAGTATTATACAAAGTGTTACGCATTTCGAGATATCTTGGTTTTTCCGAATTTTATCGAATTTGGTGCATAGATCCATATAACTTATAATAAAACTTTTGTCATTTATTTTATCTGATTGAATCTTTTTTTTATTAACTTAAATGCGTATTTCATCGATATAGGATACGTAATGGTATCTACATAATGATTAAAAAAATTGTGGCTCAGTAGAATTTACAAAACGAGTTACTGAAATATCCAACTTCGAATTTATAAGCGAATAAATTGGAGTGTGTAAATAAGATATTCGTTCAAATATTTCTAAAATCTTCCTTTATGTTTGCCCTGTATATTGATATATCACATTCCATCACAGCAGCTACTTCTTATTTATTTAGTGCGGTTTAGCGATAATATTACAAAAATTTCTATGAAAAAAAATTAGGGAAAAAATATAGTTTGGTATGTTTGAGGGTTGGAGGGTCTAACTGAAGATTACTTAGCACGAAGCAGTTCTGAATAAACAAAAAAAACACAGAAAAGAACGGAATATGGAATACAATTTTATTTTTTTAGGATTATTAAAAAAATATTCTCTTAGAAAAAATGCGTACGACTTAACAAAATGAAAGGAAAAAATATTTGCAGGTTCTTACGAGGATTACTTTTCATGCTCGAAATGAGAACCACCGTTTCTTATACAACGTCGACATCTTCGTCGCATCTCAGTAGTGGCTACGCCTAACCTCAGTTCCGCCTTCATAATTTCTGCTGCCCCATTAATTTTTTGAATAAGATGTTCTCGATCTCTAATTTCTTCATTGTAAACCAGTTCTTTCATTCTTCCCCAGACATGATAGTCTAAGGGGGTCAGGTCTGGTGATCTAGCTGGCCATAATATCGGTCCATTTCGGCCCATCCATCTTTGAGGAAATTGAGTATTAAGAAAATCTCTTACAGTTATGCGATAGTGGGCAGGACATCCATCGTTTTGGTATATGATTTGTCCTCTTACATCCAAAGGCACTTCATCCAAAATATCAGGTAAAGTATTTCTTAAGAATTCTAAATAATTTTCACCATTTAAATTATTTGGCAAGAAGTACGGATCGATTAAAACTCTGCCTATTACACCTGCCCACACATTTACATTAAATTTTCGTTGGAACGAAGTTTCTTTCTTCATATGGGGGTTTTCTTCTGCCCAGTAATGTAGGTTATGAAAATTAGTTATCCCTTCACAAAATTTGATTCATCCATCCACAAAATCCTACGTAAAAATGTTGCATCTTCTATGTCGGCGTTTAAGATGAATCGACAAAAAGTGATTCTTCGAGCAGGATCACCTTCCTCAAGCCCTTGCACGGGGGTGTAGTGGAATGGATGCATTTTTTCACAATGAAGAACTGTCCAAACTTTCCATGTAGATACATGTAGCTGTTCCGCTATTTTCCTAGTGCTAGTGGTGGGATCTCTTTCGAAATTATTTAAAATTTGCAGATCCACTTCAACGTCATGTTGTTGGTTGTTCGCTCTAGGCTCTGTGTGATGTAAATTACCTGTTTCACTTAATCTACGATATGTATTAGCGAAGACAGTCACATGGGGTACTCTTCTTTGAGGAAATCTTTCAGTATAAAATCTCTGAGCAGCAGCTGCGTTGCCGTCGGCTTTACCATACATAAAAATTATATCAGCATATTCAACATTCGAGAAAGCAGCCATTATACCAAAACGTTGAACGGAAAATTCACAAAATAAACAATATAAAATACTCCAGTTGACAAACTAATCAAATCTTGAAAGATGAGTTTGTCCGTCACCGGGCAACGCTACTTAGGAGCAACATCAACAACAAAAATAAAATGTTGGTAAATGCACTACATCGCTAAACCGCACTAAATAAATAAGAAGTAGCTGCTGTGATGGAATGTGATATATCAATATACAGGGCAAACATAAAGGAATATTTTAGAAATATTTGAACGAATATCTTATTTACACACTCCAATTTATTCGCTTATAAATTCGAAGTTGGATATTTCAGTAACTCGTTTTGTAAATTCTACTGAGCCACAATTTTTTTTAATCATTATGTAGATACCATTACGTATCTTATATCGATGAAATACGCATTTAAGTTAATAAAAAAAAAGATTCAATCAGATAAAATAAATGACAAAAGTTTTATTATAAGTTGTATGGATCTATGCACCAAATTCGATAAAATTCGGAAAAACCAAGATATCTCGAAATGCGTAACACTTTGTATAATACTATATATAGTTAAATATGTTCAAAACCATCTCATTAATTACCCCCTTTCAGATATACGTCGGTGAACCAAACACCCTGTATATTCTTGTCTTGACTGACGGTTGAAGCTATACATCGCCACATAATTTTATGACGTAACTAACTAACTAACCACCCACTAAGAACATAATTTTTGACACTTTTTTTTGGTTAAAACAGCACCCCCTAATTGTCTTTTTTTTATTGAAACCTAAAAACGTTTTTAAAAAATGCGAAACTGGTCAAATTTATTTCAATTTGTAGACTATTAGCTATGTACTATAGAAAAAAGCCACAACCTTTAAGAAGTTTTATTGTTTGTTTACGTTCAATGGATCCTTAAATATGGAAAACCGCCGAGTGCTCCCATTTAAATATATTTAAATTACAAAATATTCTAAACATGACGTGTTAGAGCGTTTTTTAAAATTATTTTTGTATTTTTAGGGGGTCGGTTTACCCCCTAGAGGATGATGTTTGAAAAAAAATCTTACTACATTCCTAGGCCTTATGTGAAAACATTCATTAATGGTATCTACTTAAAAAAAAACATATCTTTTATATTTTTAGCTTTTTTGGCCACCCTGTAAATATTTTTGTAATATACACTAAATTAAAATAAATTTGACGTGATTCAGCGATTTATAAAAAAGCTTCTAGGGTTCGATCAAAAAAAAAATTAAAATTACGGGCTGTTTTAACTTCTTAGGCTGCTTTGCTTGCTGCTTAAAAAAATCTAATAAAATATTTCTTATTGTGGTTGTCTTAATATACGAACTTTTATTCCATTTTTATAAAACACTAATTTCAAATTTCATTTTTAGTTTACTCTGTAAATACAAATATTTTATTAATATAAAGTGAATTAAAATAAATTTGACGTTTAAACGTTCTTTTCAAAAACTAAGCAGTTTATAGACGGATCTTATTTTAGGAACTTAATTAAATTCCTTAGTTTCTAGTGAAATTAGTGCTAAACACCAAATGAACTAAAAAATACAATTAGACTTATTTTGTTAGTAATATTTAAGCAGACTTTTCTGTTAAACTTACCCCTTCTGGTATTTTCCGATTGATCATAAATTGTTCTAGAGACATATTTAAAATATTTTTATCCTAAAAAAGTTAAAAAGGTTATGATTGAATAACAAAAATTTGATAGGTTCAGAAAAAAAAAGAAAATTTATGTATGCCAAACCAACCAATATTTACATTATTTCTAGAAAATTAAGAAAAACTAGTTACTCCATTCGAGACACCGCTTGGTGAACCACCTGGATTTTGGAAATAAACCCAGAGATAGAAAGGAAACTGTCCGCTCTGCCATCTTTGCTCGCCACATGTAACTAATAAATAAACAAGCGCAGCGTACAGTTTTCTGTCGCCAGATTCGGTCGTGCTGCAGGGGCCCGATTCTGTAAGCAAATTTTTTGACATTCCTTTTCTCTATCTCTTTCAAGACAGTGACAAGTTTATGAGTTACCTTTAAGGGCAACAAGGACATGTGATCCTTATTTTGACATTCTCTTTCCTTATATTTTTACAAAATCCCAGCCCAGGCTACCCATTTAAGCAAATAGCTGAACTTTTTTTCGTAATACGTAATGCCGTTTGAAGTTGCCGCAAGACGCGGGTGAAGTAATGTAAAGTGTTATTGCTAGTTTATAAAGACTTTTTGCTTTTGCAGTATTGGCAGTATGTTTTAAAAAAAATTAGTCGAATGAGACCTTGTTGTGTGCCCCAGTGTGGGGATTATTATTCTATCTATTGGTCTCATTTTCCCGCCATTTTCTGAATTGTAACATAGTTCCTAGGGGCAAATATAGATGACACTAGTAGCGCAGATGTTTTGTCAAGTCGCCGTTCTATTTCAGGGGTCTATTCTAGGGCGACAGATCTTCTCTACAGTTGAATAATTTTTTATTATAAAAACTAGTTTACAGGTCGCGCGTTGATGGGGTATTACATTCGCGCCACCTATCACAGGTTAGATAATGCTAATTGTTTATTCTCAGTTCCTTTTTGACATCCGATCAGTGAAGTGCTCGCGATCAAAAACTACATAGTTTTTTCCGGGAAGGCGGCTTAAGGCGCTGTATCTGGCTGTATCAACAGCTTTTGCCATCGGGGATCAAGGAGAAACTCAAGCCAAACGATGGAGTCCTTCTTCTGGGGCTAAGCGCTGTGAACGAAGATTCCTATACCTGTTCCTTTCTGAGGGCCCCACGCACGAGGGATTTTCCTAATGGCGGAAGATGGTTGCGCGCTCAGCAGGGAGGGGCAGTACTGACAGAAAACGGTTATGTGTGATACCAGAAGCAGTCCCTGGTCGGATCGGCATTGTTTGTGCCCTGTATCGATATTTTTTTTTGTTAAGAATTTAAGTTTTTGAAACGTTCGGAATTTTTGGGGGCTACAGAGCCCGACTATCCAGAAGTTCCACCTACAAAGCCTGGGAAAGCCACGTTGACAACAACGTGTGTCTAGAAAGGGAAGAGCTGGTTGAACGTTTACCGACGGAGGCCAAAAAATAGTGAAAGCAAAGCAAAGCAAAGCAATTGTTTATTCTATGGCGGGAGCCATAAACTTCCTAAAGGTTTCATATCGGACAAACAGATGTTTTATATACATGTGTCTTTTAAAAGTTCCGAAACTATCTTGTGTTTCAGCAACGGCAGTAAGAAAAAATGCAATTATTACTACCTACTATCAGTTTTAGAATGGGAAGAATTTGATAAAATATTTGCATAGTTGCCAAATGTATACTAGTCAAATTTATTTTTTCCAATGTAAAGCGCCGTTTATTTTTATTGCAATGAATTTAGCATCCTGCTATTACCAAAGCCTTCAAATATAAGATCTTTATTATATATAGTATTTGAGATACGGCAACTCTAAATTTTCATTCCAAAATCCCAAAACTGCCTTGTGTTTTGCAAATGGCACAACAAAAATATGTCAACTTTACATAGTGATTTTGGGATAAGCCCAATTTAATAATAAAATTTAAAATTTTGCCAAGTGTATTCTATTTAAGATAAAGTCGTTTCATTTTTCAAATACAACGACCAATTTATTTTTAATGTCATGAATTCAGAGCATCGCTGTAACTAATACCTCCAAATTTCAAAAATTTATTTTATGTAGGTTTTGAAATGTTGCATTTTTATTTAAAAAAGTTGAGCAGGTGCTTAACATAAATCCGAGTCTGGACTGGCTATTTTGTGCTTTTTGTTCCTCCAATCCAGTGGTTTGGAAATATTTCTTTAAAAAAGTACGCATCTCTCTGGAATATTATGTGCTTATCCTGCTCAAAGCCACATTTTTCCTAGATTTACATTAAAAGCTCATAAATTAGGCAAAAACCTAATATTCCTATAATTCTAAAATTTTTTGGCCATTTATGATGTCCTTAAAAATAGACCTGTGTAAAACGTGTTTCCAAAATTCAAGTTTTTCATATTTTAGAAAGTAAAGTTTCTACATTTAAAGATTGTAGTATTATAAATGCGCCGAATTCATTAAACTTAAAATAAATTGGGCTTTATATTTGAAGAAACAAAGTTGCTTACTTTATCTCAAAAGGTATACACTTGGCAACATTGCAGATATTATTATCGAATTGAGCATATCATAAAACAGATATGTAGTAATTTGTAGAATTAAAATCTTATAAATAAAAATCCAAATTTCAGAAACAACATCAAATAAATTTCTAAAATTTGAAAGTATCAGCAAAAATGTATATATCTCCTAGATCTATCACGGTCATAAGATCACGTGATACTCCTTAACGGCCCGGTTTCAAAGTATCGATAACAGACGGCGTCGGTGTAGAATTTAGTACTTAGACACATTGACACTGCAAGCGCTAAAACCGCTGGTGCGAAGCGTAGGATTCTACTTACTTCGAAAGAGTGAAAACAAAGATCACGTTCGCCGCTTGGTACTAAAAATGACCGTAAGATTGTGCAGACAGATTAAACAGGGACGTTTCATCAAAGTGCCTATTTATTGTTTTAAGGGTTATTGGCAATACACTTCAAGCATATACCTGCCAGAGGCAGCCTTGCTCTGCAGGAGAGAAAGTCGTAGTCGACATAGCATAAATAATATACTAATGTGCGATTTATTCATTATTGTAAATGGGGTGTGTTAAAAAACTATTACATTAAATTTGGCACAAGGGTAGATTATGAGCAGAAGGCATCAGGCTAATGAAGGATTTTTAGAAAACTCACCCCGTAAAGCAGTGAAATAAAGGGTGAAAGTTTATATCAAACTTCATCCTTTCGGGACTTAGAAGTATAAAAACTGGTATATAGGCTATTGATTTAAGATTAAAAATAATATGTTTTAACATTTTTGGAGTTACATCCCTTGAGGGAATTAATATGAGTATAAAAGTTTGCATAAAAAAATGTTATTTTCGAAGTTCTTAATGAAGAAGTTGGTAATAAGACTTTTGATTACCCAAAAAATTAGGGGACGCTAGCTAAGAAAAAAAATTAAAACCTCTCTCACTCCCCAAGGTGTAGAATACGAGGTAAAATTTTGTAAGAGACATTGCGGGGCGTTAAAATGACGATGAAACTTTGTATCGAAAAATTGTCATTTTTAATTTTGCAAATATGGAAGTTGGTAGTTAGGCTTCTGATAAGCCACAAAATAGAAGACGTTAGCTAAGAAAGGATTTTAGAAAACTTTCTAAAGGGGTAAAAGTTTGCATCGAACTACGTCATTTATGGACTTAAATGTATAAAAATTGGTATATGGACCCTTTATTACTATTAAAAATTATTTGTTTTAACATCTTTGGAATTAATTCATTTTAAGTGTTAAAAAAGGAATAATAGTTTAAACAGAAAAATTGTCAATTATAAATTTGTAATTACGGAGGTTGGTAACTAGGCTTCTAATTACCCAGGAAAATAGAATGCGTTAGCTAGGAAAAGATTTTACAAACCCTCCTCCCAAAAAGAGGATAGGGGTGAAAGTTTGTATTGGACTTCGCCATTTCTGGACTTAGCAGCAGTAATTAAGCTTCTAATTACCCAGAAAAATAGTAGACGTTAGCTTAGAAGGGATTTCAGGAAACTTCCCTCCCTAAAGGGGTACAATAAGGGGTAAAAGTTTCTATGAAACTTCGTCATAGAAGTATAAAAATTGGTATACAGACTATTGATTACGATTAAAATAATCTGTTTTAACATTTTTGGTATTATAACCCTTGGGGTTTAAATTGGGGATAAAAATTTATATATAAAAATTGTCATTTTTGAAGTTGTAAATAGGCAAGTTGATAATTAGGTTTCTAATTACCCAAAAAATAGGAGATGTTAGCTAAAAAAGGATTTTAGGAAACTCCTTCCCTTAACGGGTAGCATGGGGGATGTAGGTTTGTGTGAATGGAACTTCGTCATTTTCGAGCTTAGAAGTATAAATACTGGAATGTAGGCTATGGTAAAAATGATCTGTTTTAAAAATTTTAAAATTACAACCTTAGGAGGGGAGGGGTTAAAATGGCAATGAAAGTTTGTATAGAAATATATTTTCGTTACAAGGGGCCAACTTCACGTATTCACAAAGCCTGATCGATAGAGGCGACCGGGGCTTAGTTCAAATATACGTCTCGGATGAAAGCGAAATATTGAAACATTTTTGATTTTTAATTGTTTATTTAAAATATAAAATACTACACTTTGTTCATTTTCGTTTGACCAAAACCCATTAAGAAAAAATGTTTTGCATTGGTTCAAGAAGTCGGTAATTATGATTACTTACGAGAAGTTTTTCTTAAACGATAATGAGCAGTTTTTGGAGCTTCAACCTGTTTTTTTGCCACATGTATATTTTATTTTGGGGTAATTGCGATGGATTTTAAAGGTAAAATTAACCTTTACATTTATTATGTTGCATAGTTATTTAACAATAAACCAATTTATCTTCAATCAGAATACAGAAACGCGATATGGATATTTTTGCTCTGAATGAAATAAATTAACAAAACAAATAAAACTTATATTGAAACTCGGCAACCCTTGTGTTGTAACACGGTTTTTTGGTCTGGCGACAAATTTAAAGGGCCAGACCTGAACTTTAAATTGTAATTACGCCAAAATATTTTTTTTTCGGGAAAAGATATTTGAATGATGGTTTTTTTAGCAAGCAAAATACATTTTATGCACGCCTGAAAAAACTTTAGAAATCCTGGACATTCGGGTAGAATTTTATAAAAAAAAATTACAGCTGTTATCTAGTTTTACAAATTGGACACTTAAAACCCAAAACTATTTATTAGTTGGAATTTAAAAGTAAACTAATGAGTTTTAATTTAAACAAATATGTATTTCTTTTCCAACAGAAATTTGCAACAGTTTTATTGATTATCTTTCAATGAATCTTTTGACACGAAAAAGTGTTCGGGTTTTACCCAGACCTTTTTTTAAAACTCCTCTCGGATGTTTCCCAGACGCCCTTTAAAGTAGGACAAATCTGGCGGATACTACTAATCAGAAATTGCTGTTAAATTTTTTTTTAAGTACTTTGATTAGGCCGAGGGTGTTAACTGCATAAAATAAATAAAATCTTTAAGGCGCCATCAACGTTCCATATATGGATCATTGGCGCCCTTTTAGTTGTAAATAAAATCAAAACTTTTTACAACCCTTGTACCTTTGCTATATTTAAATTGGCAAAATTGTTTGCCATTGCATGCACCTATACACAAAGACTTTGCCGCGTATTTTTCGGAAAAATTGTCGGAAGACGTTTGTAACACAAAAAAGTGCCGTCGTGGGTATAAGTATCTCCAAATGTTAGTATTTAAACGAAATATTTAATAAGTGTGTAGGTTTACGGGTATTGGTATACTTCATTTTGAGTTAATGTTGCATTTGGTTTTTACCAATTAATTCTTGAAATTTTTACTACCTAACTAGCATTTCGCTTGCCGCTTCGCGTAGACTACGCAATTTTTGCTATTTTTTTCTAGTTCTATCGCAAAAATTTCATACATTCGATACCTGCGTCAATGACGTCTGCCTTCAGGTATCTGGCCCCCTTTACACTCCATTACGTCACATCACATTAAGCTCCCCGCGCACCGTCTTTCGTCCTACACTTTGTGGCGTAGCGCGCGTTGTGCTATGGAGCATTATTATTTGTTATTATTTTCTATAATATAAAAGGCATTTGTAAATGAGTTAGTACTTATTTCTCATACAACTTTCATCCTTTTTTTAGCCCTCAGAGGATGAAGTTCCAAAAATACTACCATTTTCTATTTTTCTGGATAATTAAAAACCTAATCAAAAACATTAATATTTACAACTTTAAAAGACAATTTTTCTTTATTTACTTTTCCCCTTTTAGAAATGTTAAAACAGATAATTTGTAATCATAATAAATAAGCTACATAACAATTTTCATACTTCTGAATCCAAAAATGACGAAATCCCACACAAACATTTACCCCCCCCATGCTACCTTTTAAGGGGAAGGAAAGTTTCCTAAAATCTTTTCTTTGCAAAAATCTCATATGTTTTTGGGAAATCAGAATATTTTTCGGTACATATAACTTTCATCCCCTTTTTAACCTCCCCAACAGAGAGATATTACCAAGCGCAATTTCTGATGACTATTTAACCAAAGTAATCGTTTCTTATTGTTAAATGTAATTGTATCTTATTTTTAAATTGATGTTTTCGACCTAATATTATTTACTTTGTAACACATACGAGTTTTTTATTTTAAATTATTAAACAAAACGTATTTATTTTTAGGCCGCCATTGTATATTAAATACACACTTTTGTAAAATCGTGGCCTAACGGGCTCTGTATAATTTTTATTGTCGACCTACAGATATCGTTTTAACTTGGCAAATACTTTAATATTTTATAGAGGCTGCACCTCCCTGACGATGCTTTGACGATGCTATGATGTCAAAACAATCGTTTTTTCAACGTGTTTTACAGATTTTACAAAATGGTTATAGTGTGGAAAACATTGTGGCAAATGCAGATTAAAAAAAACACAAAGGTGCAATTTTAAAATCTAAACAATTTATAAAGCTGTGAGGCTTAGTGACCTGCAATATATGGGAAACATATATAATAAAATATTTTATCTCATTTAAAGACTTATGGACTTTGAAATATGGCAGCAAGGCGTCTGCGGCATATTACAAAGAAAGACACACGACTCTGGCCGGTGAAGTATCTAGTTGTTTATCAATCATTGGTATTAGTAAAAGTGGGGTGTTAAACTCGTTGAAATTAAAACAAAGAGAGAGATCAAGCGTATCCTAAAACCACTTTATAGTAATTTTTGCATTTTTTTTTCTATTTGCGTATAACGGGCCGTTTTGGGAATTTTGAGAGACACTGTGTATAGAAGATATTCATTAATGCGTATCGGGTATCGATAATAGTTTGAGTATTTTCTTAAGCTATGAATATTACGGGCATGACATTTTAGAGTTTTTTTTAATAAGAAAAGACTGCATGTATTTAAACCAAAATCCAAGTTTAAAAAGTAAATTTTAAAACTAATTTACATTTATTACAATCATATATTATTTGTAAATAAATAAAAGCGCATTTTAACGAAATTTAAGAAAATTTAAGTTAATGCATAATAAACTCGTTGGTAGTAGGTGTATGACATATTAAATATTTTTAGCTAATTCAACAATTTTGCATCAAACCTGCTATATTATTTCTATAAAATATATTTTACAATTCCATTATATGAAATTATTATGACAAGTTATAATATATTACCAAATAAATTAATAATCATTATAATTTTAAAACAAAAATGTTGTCTGTTCGAATTTCTTTTTTCTATGGTTTTGAGGTATACTATTTTATAAATATAAAAGATACGCACAGGCTGTCCAAAAACCTTGCAATACGTGAGACAACTTGTACTTTTTGTGGTTATTAACTGATATGATATTATATTAGAAGGTTTTTTATTTCTTTTCCAATTAAATATTAAACAACTTCTCTGTATTTACTTTTAACATGTATAAAATATAAATATTATACATACCTCATCCAGGAAATCCATTTTTTTAATACCTAATGTTTCTTTCTTAACCAACTTTTGCAGAAAATATTCGGAAGCCTTCGGATATCAATGGAGAGAGACCCAGGCTTGTATTAGGTAAGGCGCGAGTTGGAATCCCACGAGTTAAAAGAGCAAAATTGCTTAAAAGGAACCCAAATTATTATGCTGCTCTAGTTCTATAAATCAATTTTTGCTTTTTATTATCGACTTAATCTTCCAATTTTTATTCGAAATTTTTCTGTAAAGATTTTACTTGTTTAATTCAAACAAAATAGTTTTCGTACAAAAATGAAAAATATACTGGATACTGCTCTGTTTATGGCGCTGCTGCATGGCAGTTTGCCAGCTCTCCCCGTTCCAGACACACGTTGTTGTCAACGTGAGCTTTGTAGGTGGAACTTCTGGATCGTCGGGCTCTGTAACCTCCAGAAATTCCGAACATTTCCAAAACTTGAATTCTTAGCAAAAAAAAATTATCGATGCAGGGCACAAACAATGGCGGTCCGACCAAGGACTGCTTCTGGTATCACGCATAACCGTTTTCTGTCAGTACTGCCCCTCCCTGCTGAGCGCGCAACTATCTTCCGCTATTAGGAAAATCCCTCGTGCGTGGGGCCCTCAGAAAGGAACAGGTATAGGAATCTTCGTTCACAGCGCTTAGCCCCAGGAGAAGGACTCCATCGTTTGGCTTGAGTTTCTCCTTGATCCTGATTGAAAACTATGTAGTTTTTATCGCGAGCACTTCACTGATCGGAGGTCAAACAGGATCTGATGAAAAATATATTTAATTAAAAAACTCTCTATAACCTTAAAAAAATGAGACAAATACCATTAAAATGTTATGTCAGACAACACTGCTTCAGGAGCCCGTACTAAAATACTCGCGTCTAGAGAAAACTTGCTGGCGAGCTTCTTGAGAGCGCGTCCACACTATGATGAAAAACGCATAACGGCGGATCCGTTTCTATGCCTGTCAAGTTTCAGCAGACACAAGGTCATTAAAGTTAACTTAACTTTAACTTTTTGCGGAAACGCGCATCGACGGAATGACAATAATGACATAAACTAAACTAACAACAATAACAATAATAATTGCAGTTTAAAAATTGGACCTGCTAGAGCTAGAATTTATATAAAAATGGATAGTTTTTGGAATTCAACCAGAAACTCCAAAGCCCTTTGGATATTTAAATTGGGGCAACTAAGCAGGAATTGTTTGTATTTTTTACAAACAGCAGCCAATAATAAAGTTTTATTAACTGCTGTTTTATGCATTGTTTACAAAGTACAAAAATAATACACAACCAAAGAAAGAAAAAAACAAAGCAGAACATAGAGAACACACAATTTAATTAAATTTTATATATATTTTTAATTAAATTTTATATAAAAGTATAAATAAACAAAAGGATAGATTGGGATATTTGACAGATAATTAATTGTTAGTGTGGACAGTCAAATTTTCATGGGACGTTACGTCGATCCGTCAATCCGCTTTTTCTATCGTAGTGTGGACGCGCTCTGACAGTGTTGACACATGAAACATGCTTTATTATGCAGGGACTCGGCGCGTAATTTAAAAAGTAGACTTTTTCTAAATAATGCATTTAATGTAAAAAAAAAGCAAATTATGGGTCTTTTCTAATACGTCTCCGCATTTTTACGTCTGAAATATAATTGGGGAAAATAAAAGGCCGCTTTGCTAACCAGAACTAAGCATGACCAACTAGAACTTAGGGCTTTTGAATTTGTCTAAATTATCCCTACATAGAAGTTATTAACAAAATTTTAATAATTTTTGATATGGTAAAAGTTATAAATTTTTTTAAAAGTGAAATTATATATTTCCCGAATTTTTTTCTAATACGTTGTTTAAATTTTGTTTTAAAACTTCTACAAATAATTTAGTCCAATTCAAAAGCCCCAAGTTCTAGTCGATCATGGTTAGTTTTGGTTAGTTAAAGCGGCTTTTTATTTTCCCCATTTATATTTCAGACATGAAAATGCGGGTACGTATTAAAAAAGAACCCAACTTATTACATTAAAATGTAATTTTTAAGATAAGTCCCTGTATAATAAAGCATATGTCAACACTGCCTAGAAGCTAGCCAGCCATAATTATCCGGGGTGTCTCTAGACGCGAGTGAGTATCTGCCTAATTTGGAAATCACACAAGCGGAGCTCAAGACGCTTCGTGTATTACCTAGCTGCTTGTGCAAATCTCGAATAATTTTTAGTGGCCCTAATGATAGGCAAAGCAAAACTAGATTGACAAAATACTTATGTTCATTTATAGCCGTTTTATTTAATTTACATATTTTATCTTTAAAAGAACCCACACTGGCTTTCGAACCCTAAATATAAGGTATTAGGTACCGTGAGCGCAGTTTTTGTAGATGGTTAACCTCTATTTCCCAAATCTGTCAACTATAACTGTGTCCGAATACCAAAACATACAATTATTTTATTTTACTGCATCTTATAGTATGGAATGCAGTGAAAAGGATCGCCCTCTTTTATGACTGTTTTGCTTAAAAAGTGGCCCCAGAATAACATAGACTAGGAAACGCTGGTGTAGCTAAGGGAATCAATGACCTTGACCGCAATATGTGAAGTTTAAATGTTTAAAACAACGAGGTTATTGGTTTAGAACGGGTCTTGGGATCACCAGCGCCATCTTAATTTGTTGCAATTTGAGGGGCATTTTTGTTACACAGAGATGGTGATTCTTACCTCTAGAATCTATATCTTATAGGCATTAGCGATGGTCATATTCGGATGATTTTAATATTCGAATATTCGTATTCCGGAAGATATTCATATTCGGAATATCATTCGACATATCAAACATTGACCGATCAACGCCAGCGGGTATTCGATATATTGCGCCGACCCTCGACTTACCCCGAAGTCGAAGCGTTTGCTTTCGAAATAACGAATTTTTCCGGATAAATCAGTTGTCGGAAGATGAAAAATAAATTATTTTGTTTCGGCTTTTAATTTCAGGCGACTATTTTAGTTATTGGGTTGATGTTGTGTTCGTGTACGTATTCTTGTACGTTTTAAATTTGTTTTGCTGTTATTGGTGGTGCGGCGAAAGTTTTGTTTTAGTTTTCATTCGTAATTATTGGTGTGGTGTATAGAATAGTATACAGCGGCCGCAAAAAAGGCGACATTTTGTGGAAAATTTCTATTCTTGATATGAATAAACCGCGAATCGAATGAACTATCATCCGATAAGTAGCGGTAATATACCCAGCTGATTGGAATACAAATATTCGAATATCCGAAAGGAATATTCGAATCATCAGAAACATTTCCATATTCGAATATCGTTCGGAAGATCATTCGGAAGGTTCCATCACTAATAGGCATCACGCTAGTGCCACCACAAACGTGAAATAAGGTATGTTTGTTATTCCAAAAATATTTACCAATTTTTCTACCTACCATAAGAGCGCTTACGTAAAACAAGTGTAAAATAGTGTATACTATTTCTGAATAACAAACATACGTATAAAAACGTTGGAGCGAAAAAGATAAGTCATACTGTGATTCTTCTTTTTCTCTCACACGCTTGTTCGCACTGCAGAGCGGCAAGGCTGCCCTTATATACTCTAAAAGAGGCGCGTGCTGGGGTGCTAGGGCGATTTTAGGGCCCATAGGCTATCGCCGAACCATACTGACAAAAAAAATCAACAAATTTATACAAGCCTACTGAATATTTAATACGTAAATGTAAACATTACATAACAAAGCTTAAACAAACATGTTTTTTTAATTAAATCTGCTTTTCTCGCGCTGTGCCGCCATCTCATTAACCCTTGCACGCGAATTACATGTTTCGTTGTTCAAAGTGATTTATTCTTGTTGGCGTTACTTTTGACAATAACCTTAACAGGCACAAAAACTTTACATCCATAGCCCCAACTGCTTTAAAAAAGCTTTAATTCCTCTTTCAAGCCAGAAAGTATTGCTCTCCTTCTCATAAGTATACTCTGTATGTATCCCAAATCAGACCATCTTAAGAATATTGTTTTTTATGTCTAGGGAATGGCGTTTTTCGCAACTGTTGTCATTCTCAATTCTATTTATAACAGAGCTATTCATCTTAATAATGATCCCACGTTTTTTTTAAATAAAATTTAAAATAATCATGTAAAAACCGACACTTTTCGTTAAACCTGTTTATGTTACCTGCATGACGTGACACTATTTTATTGTACTGTTATACAAATAATAAATTTATACAATATTGTATGACCCTAAAACACAAACAACCAATCTAAATTATGACAATTTGTTACTTTTCTTCACTCTGCCGATTTCGATGTTTTTGGCATACGGAGGCGCTGATCACAAATCTAAGGTAACAGTGGCGCAATTAGGGAGGCTGGAGGGGCTTAGCCCCTTAAGCTCAAGATTAGCCCCTCCAAACTCGATGGTCTCAAACATGATGGTTTAAGTTGTTTAAGCTTTAAACTCGATATATTTTTTAATTACATATATATGTATATAAAAATGTCTTTATAACTTAGTTATCTTCATTCACTCAGGAGAAATTTAATTCAACAGAACTTGTTTTAGTTTTTAAGTTGTTCTTAGTAAAAAGTGTTAAGTTTTAAACTCAATATATTTTTTACTTACATGACATGTATGTATGTATATAAAAATGTATTTTATAACTTTGTTTTTTTTTAACTAAGAACGTAGATTATATCGAAGAACAAAGTTTATAGCAGAGGATTTCCTTCAAATTAAGGCATTTGTGAAATACGTACTGCAGTAAGTTTTAAAACATCATATACTGTCACCAAATCGACTTATAGAGACCCGGGCTCAAGCCCCTCCAAAATCAGCCAGCTAGTTGCGCCACTATAAAGTAAGTTTTTTCGACAACGTTTTATTTTTGAGATATCGGTCATTAAATATATGATAGTTTAGTTAAACGCGTTTCAACTATTTTGCGCTTCTTTTATCATAAAATTGTTGACAAGTAAACTAAACTATTATACAATGTTTGAAATTTGTTCAAAATAATCGTGTTTTCATTTATTTTATCAAGATTTTTGGTAAAAATACAAAACTCTTAACGGCCGAGTGATGATCGCGTTGTTAAATTTAGCAATAGACGCAATTGTTAAAAGTTAACAACGGTTTAGTAGAATGTTTAACAAAATGTCAGATTTTGACAGGTAGCCTACTAAAATCATCGAATAACACTGACAATGACGTTTTATTAAACATTCTAAACCGTTGTTAACTTTTAACAATTGCCAAGTCCATTGCTAAATTTAACAATGCGAACATCACTCGGCCGTTAATATATCTGCTAGTTAAACAAAAGGCAGATTAAAGCAGATAATATAAAATCTAATATTACACAATAAAACGCAGTAAAGTGAATAAAATAATTATAATAAAAATTTTTAAATATATCTATAATAGTTTCATTTAAAAACCAACAATGTTGTGCAAAAAATAAGAACAGTGAAAGTGTAGTTGGTTTGACATTTGATGATGTCAACTTTATACATGGTAATAAAGAATTATAAAGGTCCAGACGTAACCGTACTATTTATGGCGCAAACTCCACAAGGTCTTTTTCCCTAAACACACTTGGCTTTCTTGTCCTGCACGCGTGGACAAGATTGATCTACATCACTGGGCTTCAACTAACCTTTAAACTTCCTTGTGACATACCTCTCTCGGTATTTTTTTACTTACCGTGCCCACGGCCGATTTTATTGAAATTTTGTACACGGGTTTTTTGGGGCGCTGATTATGAATCTAGGTGCCCGATTCTGTAAGCAACTTTTGACATTCCTTTTCTTTATCTCTTTCGAAACAGTGACAAACTTATGAGTTACCTTTAGGAGCAACAAGGACATGTGATCCTTATTTTGACTTTTCCTTTCCTTATATTTTTACAGAATCCCAGCTCTGAAGTCAAATTTTCGGACTCATCTAGTTTTTGAGTTATAACGCCCCACTCGAACCTAACCTCAAATTTGCACAAACTCCTAAATTACCCTTCTTAAAACTGATTACACCCAAAATGGAAAATTTTATGGCAATGCACTTATTATTTTATACGATAAATTTAATTTTACCCTTTTAACAATTGTTTAAAAAAAACAAAGAGCTTCCCAAAAAAAATTTTTACTTTAATAAATGTCAACAAAATTGTCTAGGTATTTTAGACAATTTTATGTTGGTGCACCAGGAATCCGCAAAACAATTGAATGCACTTACTTTTAAATTTAAATCGCGAAAAATCAAAATAATTCAAATTTATAAAGTAGGCCATTCAATTGTTTTGAGGGTTCCTGGTATACCAACATAAAACAGTCTATAATCTCTAGACAATTTTGTTGACATTTGACATTTATAAAAGTAAAAATAATATTTTAGAAAAGTGCTTGTTGTGCTTTTTTATTAAAAATATTTGTTAAATGAAGATGAAATTAAATTTATCTTATAAAAAAATAAGTGAATTTCCATAAAATCTTCCATTTTGGGTGTAATCAGTTTTAAGAAGGAGAAATTTTCGAAAAGTTTTGCAGGTTAGGTTCGTTATAACTCAAAAACTAGCAGAGTCCCAAGGGTGGTAAACTTAACAAGGAGTGCTCGATTTTTCAGATTTGTCCGCAGATATAGGTTATGTTTGGACGTCACCAGTTTGCCTATTTTGCCCAGAAGTATATTTATTTTATTAGTTTTGTTGAATATTTAACTTTTAAAAACTATTTTGGATATGTACTTACTTTTTAGAACTGTAATGTATAATATTTTAAAAATTAAGACTTTATACTACTTGTAAACAAACAGGCAAACGGATTACGTCACAAATACCGATTTGACATTTAAATTGGTGTATGTGGGCTTAAATCGGATCGAGCACTCCTTGTTAAGTTTATTACCCTTGGCAGAGTCCGACAAAATTTGATTTCAGATTCGGGATCAGCGCCCCAAAAAACCCCTGTATTCAAAATTTCACTAAAATCGGCCGTGGGCCCGGAAAGTAAAAAATTACCGCCTCTCTGTTGACCAATTAATCACATGGGCGGGAGAAATGTAATACTGCTATTCTTATTTTACTCTTGCACGGCCAGGCGGCAAAGTTGCCTCTAAAGGAACATGCTCGAAGGTTCGAAGACTACACAAGTTTAGATCAACTCTTTAAAATACCCTTATTTGGATAAATATACGTTTGCTTCTTTTTCCGCCTATCGGATGTCTATCCACAGTGGTTTTAAATACAATACAAGGTTGAGAAGACGAAACATAGAGAAGCGACAGCATTCATTTCCCGCCGAAATCTTTCGAGTGGGGATAGTACGGCCAACTGTCATTTCAACGCGCTTGACGACGAAATTAGTCCGGGTATTCCGTGCATTCAAAAGTGTAATTAGTTTTAGTCCGGTTTTCCCGGGCATTCAGAAGGTATTTTGTCAAATTTATTGTTTTTTTTCTGCTATTACTTTTCCCGTTTTTTTATAAAATATGCCTGGAAATACGTGTGCATATCGTGGGTGTCACTCAAAAGATGGCCAAGGAATTAGTTTGTTTTCGTTTCCGAAGGATCCGATAAGAAAATATATATATACACGCTTATTATATTATTTAATATTTAGTTGGTTTTTTCAAAATATTTCTTAAAATCGTATAACGTAGTAGATATTCATATCAATTCTAATCTAATATACCAAGTAAAATGGTCATTGACAGGTCTTTATGTTAATTTTTTACTTTTTGTAATAGCCCTTTTTTGTGATGTGGGGTTCAATTATGGTTAGAGGCCTGTTCACGATTGGACTTGCTACCCAAAATTGCAACTTGCAATAAAAACCCATAAAATATGTGAGCTTCACTTTGAGGAAAAGTTCATTTCTAAAGGTTTATCAAAAAAAGCTTTTATTTCCCCGGGGGCACTGCCTACAATATTTCCTAAGAAATTGTTGGAAATGCAATACAACGATAACAATCAGCAGTTTTTGGAAGAATCATCTCAGGAACCCCTAACAAAATTATTGTTTTATCAGGTATAAATAAAATATTAGTTGTAGTATATCTCTAAAAACATCATTATGACCTTAATTAGGTATTTTTTAGGATTTGTTTTATTAGTTATTTTAATTTACTTTCAGATGTTTTAAATCAAACCTGCAATAAAATCTAATGTACAGTCTTGTGTGGATATAAATGGTAAGTTTTAATTTTTAAACAAATGAAACAAAATGCCCAAGAGGAGGATAACTTGAAAGAAATAATACTTTCAAACTTCCACAATTTTTTATTTTTTAAATTTTATTTATAAAAACTCGAATGTTTCGCAACACTGTTGCTTCATCAAAGGAGTTTAAATGATTGATTTTACTATAAACTAAAACTTACAACTAACATGTACACAAATAAGCAGGTAGATATCTACAATGGGAAAACCTAATTATTATATTTACCTATTAATAAAAAAGATTCAATAACGGAGAAGAATTTAATAACATTACCCTTAAATAAAGTTAACTTTCAAAAAGAATTAAATATAATTAAACAAATTGGAGTAAATAATTTGGGTACACTTCCAAAATAATTGATAAAATGTTAAAAAAAAAAATTATATAAAAAAGCAATAAATCTAGTTTATCCCACCGTAAAAGAACCAAAAAATAATTACAAAGTGATTACATACTTAGGTCATATTAGTAGTAAAAAAGGTACTTTTTTAAAAACTTTTAAAAATAAATGTTGCCTTTAAATCCGTTAATAATTTAGGGAAGTATATTAAAAAAAATAAAACCAAAACAAAAAAAGGAAAGAAATCGGGTGTTTATAAATTAAAGTGTAATGACTGTCCAAAAAATTTTCATAGGACAAACGGGGAGGAATTTCGATAAACGTGTTAATTAACCTTTTTCTAGCCGAAAAAAAAAGATTCTAATTACTCCAACCATTTAATAGAAGAACATTCATTTAATTTTAACTATGATATTCTACATAATGAAAACAAAAGTGTAAAATTAAATTTGCTAGAATCCATGGAAATAAACAAGCTTAAAAAATCTAATATTCTTTTTAAAAGATCAATTAGGGCCTAAATTCTTCTCCGTTATTGAATCTTTTTTTATTATTGGTAAATATAATAATTAGGTTTTTCCCATTGTAGATATCTACCTGCTTTATTTGTGTACATGTTAGTTGTGGTTTTAGTTTATAGTAAAATCATTTAAACTCCCTTTGATGAAGCAACAGTGTTGCGAAACATGTCGAGTTTTCTTTTTATAAATAAAACTTAAAAATAAAAATTGGAAGTTTGAAAGTATTATTTCTTTCCCCAAATTATCACTCCTTCGATTTTGGGCTTCCACCAAGTAAAAGCCGACTCAATACAAGTTAAAAAATGACCAATATTCTTTCAAAAGTTGCTGGCCCAAGTAGCCCCGGATGTTCCAGAACCACTGGTGTTTGAAAATGATGGTGAGATTGAGCCTCCTTTAACTTCTCCAACATTTGCAACCCAAACCCCCCTCAAACTAAGCTCCAGGTCTCCAAGAAAAGAGAACCCGAGAAAGGAAATTAAAAATCTTTAAAAAAAAATGGTAAAAAGAAAGTTGTTGGAAGAAGAAAGAGAAGATAAAACCCCTTTTAGCGTGGAAGATTTTTACTTTTGTGACTTTTTGGAAAAAATTTATCCGAAGTTATAAAGTCACATGTTGCTCTAAAAGGCAAACCAGGAATCTCACATAGATACTTTTATGGAGTTAAAACAATTTGCTCTGACCCTGTACTTTTTTTAGTCCCCCGGGCATATAAATTTAAGTTCAATGTTAACTTTTCCAACAAGAAGAAGTCTGCAACGAATTACAGAGCGCCTTGTTTGTAGGCCAGGCCTGGAAAATGATGCCATATTTAAGGCTCTTGAAATTAAAACAAAGACCATGTTAGCCCAAGATTTCATTGTATCTTATGTATTGATGAAATTTCTTAAAATCTAACCTTGTTTATTGCCCAGGTACTGATGAAATTGTAGGATTTGAAAATTTAGGTGAAAACCAAAAAAACACTACAATATGTAAAACGCTTTGGTCATAATGGTTAGGGGTTTAATTCTACCTGGAAGCAGCCATTGGCCTTTTTTTTGTGGGGAAGTACACTTAAGGCAAAGGCCCTTTTAAACCATACTTGAACGCTGTATTTTAAAAAATTAGTTAATATTGGTTTAAAAGTTGAGGCAATTTCAAGTGATATGGGGTCAAACTTTATTGAGCTTGCTAAATTTTTTGGGAATTACTTCTGAATCTTCTGAATTTCAAGTAGGAGATCAGAAACTTGTTTATATCTTTGACCCTTGTCATTTAATTAAAGCAACAAGGAATAATTTAATGAAACACTTTTTTTCATTTTGATGGAAAAAAAAAAGTTGGTCATATATTGAAACTTTTATAAAGCGGGAAAAAAAAACAATTTTATAGGTGTGCTCCCAAATTAACAAATTCCCCTATACCCAACTAATTTTGAAAAGATGAGAGTAAGTCTTGCAAGCCAGGTTTTAAGCTACTCAGTGGCCAGTGCCATGAACACTTTTGTAACTTTGGGTGCCCCCTTCCTGCCAGTGCTTTGGAACGATCGAAGTCATAGAAAAATTTAACAATTTGTTTGATATCTTAAATTCATTTTCATTGAGAAATCCGGCCAAATTTAAAAATGTTTACGATGGATCGAGTTTCTAAAATTTTTTTTCAATCAATTTTAAAATTTTTTAGGTAACCTTAAAATAGTAAATAATAATGAAGATATTTCAAATAAAGTTAAATTTCATAAATGTTGGGCTACCCATAAATAGTGTTATGATACTGTGGAATAAATTATCCAAATTTGATTTTAAATACTTAAAACCAGACGCTTTAAATACAGATTGCCTGAAAACTTTTTGGTAGAAATTGACAGCAAAGTGGAAATAATTTTAAACCCCCACGCCAATCCAGTTCCAAAGAGCGTTCAAAAAACTTTTCTGTCTAAATTATATGCACAGCAATAATTATGAATTGTGAAATCGATTTGGAAAAATTTATTAATGGATATTTAAGTCCACAAACATAACCAAATTGTTAACCAGGAAACAAAATCTAAGGCTGCAATTAGTCTTCCAGATTATAATTATAGAAAAGACAATATTCCTGCACAAAATGCTTTTAGTTATGTTTGTGGATACATTTTAAAAGAGCTTTAGAGAACCACAAAAACCCATGTTTGTAAAAAATTTCGAAAAGGAGTTTCAGGAACTTAATATGAATTCTCTATTAATACATTTCAAGGCGTTTGATAACAGTACAACATATGGTGGATTGCAATCACCCCAGAACAATTTATTAAATATCTGTTTGAATTAGAAAATATTTAATAGTAATTTTGAGTAAATTTGTATTTGGCAGGGAATTTCTCATAAACTATTGAGTTTAATGAATAGACAATGTTATGAGCATCCCTGCCCCCAATTTCCTTTTTAGATTATGTTTTAAAGTTATTTATTAGGCTTAAAATTTTTTATACTATCAAATATTCAAATAGGGACCTTAAAATAAATCAAAAGGTAAAAAAAAAGTAAGAAACTCAAAATTTTATCCCACATTTAGGGATATGTAACTGCATAGTAAAAAAGGGTTAAAACTAGGTTGCTTAAACTGATTTAAAAAAATTTCCCTTTAAATAATCTGTGTGCTACAGGTTTAAAATAAATATTAATTTTTTATAAAGACTTTAATTGCATAAAATGTTGACTGCAATATTTTGAAATACTAAGTTTACTCTAAAGTTTTATTTTTTTAAAAAAAAAAAATCTTTGTGGATTAGGCCTACTGGGGACACCACATAAAAAAAGAGCCCAACACTGTACCCCAGTGATGGTGTGGAAAGTAGTGCACCTTTAAAAACTATGAAAAACTAAAAGAATTAATAGTTTGAGGATCAAACGACGACAAAATATGAATTATAGAATGTATGTATTCTTATTTATACATAAACGAACATGAGTTTACATTTATTTGTAAACAAGAATATATACATTCTATAATTGATATTTTGCAGTGGGTCTACGTTTACAGTCCGTCAAACTATAATTCAGCTTTAGGGTAATCTTCTCCCAATTTTTACTTAAATATTTTGGAAATTAAGGTTTTACACATTAATGCCCGTATACACCAAAGGCAAATTTCTTAAATTAACTTTTTAATTTTGATTGGGGAGAGTTAGACTGTGAAAATGCATGCTATTTGTACAGTCAAAACAACGTTTAGTTAAACCAGATTAAAATATTATAGTGGATACGGCTATAAGCGTTGTTAAGGCCAACGTCTAAAATTATTACTCGAATTAAATTGATAGTATTAAAAATTAGCAAATACTTTTACTTACTGGATCGTTCTAAATGTTGAGATTTAAAAGCACAGCCTGCATAATGTTTTTGTATGTATGTTTTAAAGGTTTGTATTTGAATGTTTAAGTTTTGTTTAATATATTATTTTTTACGAGAATGTGTTTTATTATCTTAACTAAAAAATAGCAATATAAAAATCTAGCCATTTGTTCAGGGCACGGCACCTTTTAAAAAAATTGTATATGGGCCTGACATAAAATTTTATATCTTTTATTTATTTTTAAATTAAAATATTATTAGATTGTGTTTTTTCTGACCGTAAAGCCAAGCTTTTGTACCTGGCACGTTTTTTAAAAGAAACCCCAAAACCCAAAATTGTATAGCTTTTATTTATCTACAAAGTAAACTACTTTTAATTAGCGACATTAATTATTTTTATTTTTCTTTCATGTACCGTCGTGCTGAAATAAAATTTTTTTTTTTGTTTGTGTAGTGACTTAACTAGCCATATTTGTTAAAGACCATATTTAATTTTAACATTTTTGTTAAATTTAAATCAATTATTAGTTTTAGAACATATTTGTTTGTTTTAAAAAAATAATATTCAAAATTTTTTACAGTGTACGACGTATTTTACGAGTCACTTGAATTTTTCTCAGTGTAAGTGACCGGCTATCTGTCTAATGAGAGAAATTCAAGGTCACAAAACTTTGCCCCAAACAAAAGGTGCCGACACGTTCTGTCGCTTCTCTATTTCGTTTCTTGGTATAACGTCGATTGAAAAGAGAACGACAACAATTTCCCTATTCCTCCTCCAAATACAACGATGACCGACGGCATCCGCGATATGTTGGAATATTGTCGACAGTGTTGTCCTTTTATGAAATATTTATTAGGAATAGGATATTTTTGACCATACATTTATCGAAATTGGGCTCCTTACAAAAAATATATTTAAATGTTAATCATAATCAGTAGAAATCTTTGGTGCTAATAGTAATTTTAAAAATTATAGGACCTTTATTTTTGGCTAGTATCCTTTTTAGAACAGAAATAACAATTAAAAATAAGTTTGCATTAAAGAATTTGTTGATCGTCGATCTGGCAACCTTGGCACCCGCTCATATGGGATTATGCAAATGACGACGACTGCATGCGGTTCGCTTCGGCCAACGAACTCAAGGACTAGAATTAACGCAACGCCAGTTTGTGGGCAGGGTGTTTGGTATAGTGATCTGTTTGTTGTTTGGAAAAACGTAAACAAATTGCCAGATCTCAAAACCAAAATCAGGAAATTACTTTAAAAATGTAATAAAATTATTCAAAAATATTGGTTTTTGTGTTAATATAGGAACATCGATTTAAATATAAGCATTTATTAATATGACAGTTCCAAGCATTCGTTAATAAAAAATGATAGTAAATCAGGTGTTGTACGGCACTAAATCTTTTTATTCTTTTTATAAGTTGTATTATTCAATAAACGTTTTGTAAACTGACTTATCAACAGAATCAATTGGGCATTAAAGTAAATGCCTTCTGTCTGTCACTTGATAATAAACAAAAATCGTTTTTCTGGCTTTAAAATTAATTTTAAAAAAAAAGAATCATCGATTTATAAAAATGTAATTAATGGGGAAATGCCATAAACATTGAAAAAGTTATTTTTCCGGGTGATTTATTTAGTGTGTTGTTTCCGTGTGTTTACAAGAACTATCCCTTTCTTGCCCCCTGAACATATTAATGCCAAACAAGGTTTGTTTACTTTATTTCTATCCAAGAATTGTTTTTCCCCGCGCCGGCATCTAGACTAGAATAGACCTGGAATTGAATCAGGCTATCTTTTTCCGTAATTATTTTGAATTATATTTTAAATATATTTTTTGGTAATTGTTTACAAAACGGTTTTCTGCTATTTTATTATTAAATGGTTAATTTTTGGTATACACACCCTGTTATTTATTAGGAATTAAATTAACGTGCGCACAAACAAAAAATTGTGTATTTTTTTAAATTTTAGGAAAAAAATCTTAGGGGTTCACAGTGCTGCCAGACTAATCAATTTGAGCCATCAAATTTTTTAATTTGCGAAATATAATTAGTAAAAAAGTTTTGAACCAAATCCGACCGACTAGTAAGAGTTTTTTTAATTTGTCTAAAAGGTCGGTCATGGTTAGTTCTTTACAAACCTTTTTAGTTTCCCAATTATATTTTTCAGACGTGAAAAATGCGTGGAAAGACCCGATTTGGCAACACTGCACGGTTAACCTTAAGAAAGTAATTTCTTGCTGTTTCTTGTCATAAGGGGGAGTTTTCGCATTATATGAAGAAATCAATGGTAATTTTAAATTTTAAAATTCAAATAAAAATATTAAAACACATAATTTCTCTTCTGCGCTTGTATATTTGCAATCCCTGAGGACACTAGAATACGACTATATGAAAATTTTGCCATTTAATCCAAAAATAGCAGAAAACCGTTTTGTAAACAATTACCTATTTTTTTATTTGGATTAAGATTTAATATAATTTTATTTTTTTTAAGGTTCTTATTTCTCTAGTTTTTTAAATAATCTCGAAGGTTTAATTATTTGTTTTTTTCTGTTTTCCTTCCTATAAGAAGTTTGTTTTTTTTATATTGATACAAATTGATTTTTAATAAATTCACAGGTACCCTCCTATCCGCCTGCAATATTACCTTTGAAGACCCAATAAAATCTTAATACATAGTATTTAAAGTACTGAAGTGCCGGTAAAGCCTAAGGCAAGTGTGGAGGGTGTCGGGCGCACTCTGGGGCAAGCCCGTGTTTTCCTGGCATGCCGCAATATTACACCGATTTCGAGCTGTCGCTTACAGTACCTAATAAGCTTACAACAGTCTAGACCAAAGACGCGCGGAACGCAATGTATTAATTACAACAGTGATTAACATGACCGCATAAAAACGAAAATATCGTAAAAAATCTCCCAAAAAAGCGATTGACAACCAATACTTCAACGTCCGACTTTCGGTAGATACGGACTGATTAGTGAGTGTGTGTGTCTAGTCGCAGTACGGCCACGGCATTCCCCTCTTTTTCTTGGGTCGGTAGAAGGGGATTCCATGACTGCATGGCTTCTGTCTGTCTTTATTTCGTTTAAGCCTTTGCCTATTTAATTGACATCTCCTTTTATCGCACTGAAAATCTGTGCCTGTAAGAAATTTGTTTGCCAGACGTGTATATATGATAGCTTACTACATAAGAACACACGCAGCAGTGATCTGCTGCTCAAATAGTAGTGGGGAGAGTAGCATCAATAGCGCACACGCGTTAAAAATCCGCCGTGATCAAGTAATAGTATCAAGTATCAAACTATTAGGGTTGTTTAATTATATTTTAAAGTGATAAAAAAAATGGAAGTCAGCTGTTAAAATGAGTGTGGATTATTATGTTCGCTGCCTTAATAAACATTAACTTTTATTATAAAACAATTAGTAATAGTATCGAAGTTCAAATTTAAATATATGTGTGTTTTGTAAATAATGAAAAACTTTAAATTACTTATTTTCGGCACCCTACGACCGATTTTCACACAAGAGCTATGCATGTAAAATGTGTACTTTTCGAAGATGAAATCCAAAGACGAAACGCTAGTCGTAAACGTCAGTTTGACGTCTTTAAAATTTTAGGGTCATCACAAAACAAGAAAAGTATATATTTTACGGATTTGGTTTTCAAAAACTTAAATTTTAAAAAATATATATGTATAGAGACCCCAACAAAAGTAAGTTTAAGTTTTTTTTTAATGTTTCCATTTTGAATTTTTAGCCATATATCCCTTGGAAAGTAATATACTAGCAAGTAAAAGTGTAAAAAAAATAATTTTAAAATCGAATATTCATTTGTGGTTTTGTTTGGTTTATTTTCCAACTTGACTTTTTGATTTTAATAAGCAACGGCCATACCACATCGGTATACCAGTTCCCGTCTGATCACTGAAGTCAGGCGACGTCCGGCAGTCCGGTTAGTACTTGGATGGGTGACCGCTTGGGAACACCGTGTGCCGTTGCTTTTTGCTTTTTTTGTTTTAATACCAACTTTATTAATTTTTTTTTTTAATTTAGAGTGGTGGTCTTACGTTTAATTTAAATTGTGTCACTTCTTAAATTAGGCATTGCTTCCCACCCCTTCTCTCTGGTATGAAGTGACAGGTATTATTTTTGCTACAAACCCTTTAAATAATGACAAATTTCAACATAAAAACATTTTATTGTAAATCAAAGCAAAACAGAAAAAGATTAGTGTTGCTGGTTAAGCAAGGGGTGTGTTCTTGGCGACGCGGTTCGCGAACGCAGTCACCAACCATGGGCAGTATGAAAAGACACAGCAAGAGGGGTATGTATTGTGCTTGATATAATTTTTATAATTTTTAATATTGTTACAGACTTTAGTTAGTGTTTAGTTATTAGAAATATAAAAGGTTAGAATTTTTTTATTTAAAGGGTTTAAAAATTTATTTAAAATAGGTTACCTTAGTTTCCCTTTTTCGATGGTCATTGCGGATTATCCTGGGGCGCTGGAGACATCCTTTTTACCTTTTCTTACATCCTGTAGTAAAAAAATCCTCCAGCTAATTTTAGACTTTTCCAGACTTTTCCATTCTTTTCCACTTCACTATAAAAAGCGCGAGGAAAAATCCGCACGGGCCGGTTTAGTTTTTGCATTCCGACGAGATAAGAAGTTGACAGACAGTTAAAGGTTAAACAGTTGTCATTATTACGTTACGTTAAAGTGTTACCATAGAAACGTTTGTAAACCAGATATCCCAAAAAAAAGGTGTAAAAACCCGGATCCGTGTTTTATGCGGGTGTCCCGGAACATTTGGTGTCAGAAGTGGGATACGAGGACCCACAAGAAAACCCCAAGTGGTTAAGGGAAAAACTGAATGCCTGTTGAGACCAGACGGGGAACAGCAGTTATGGAGGAAATTGGGGCACTAATAAAAAAATTAATGGAAAAACAAAATTCAATGAAAGAAGACCTAAAAAAGAAATGAAGACCAGCCAAGAAGAAACGAATAGAAGTCAAGAAGAAATGAAGACCAATCAAAAGGAAATGAAGAAAAGTCAAAAGAAATGAAAAAAAAATTCGAATTAGTCAAAAAGAAACACGACAGCAAATAGAGAAAATCCAAAAAAAACTTTAAAAAAAGCCAAGCAGAGATGAAACAAGAGCTGAAAAAAAAGATGGTAAAGATCCGGGGAAAACCTAAAAGGAGAATTTTATCAAAGCCAAGATGAGATGAGAAAACAAATGTTACTTGAGGTAAAACTTTCCAAAAAAGATGTAAAAAAGGAAATAAAATAATACAGCACAAACCCTACCGAGACAGGGTTTAAAGTCATGTTCAGCAAGTCCAAGGCCAAATACAACAGGAAGTGCAACATTTACAACGACAAATTCAAAAGCTAGCTAGTACAGGCGTCGTCTCAGAAAGTGGTACCTCAACAACTATTATGAAACCACCAACTTTTGATGGCAAGATACCATGGGTTACATATCTTCGACAGTTTGAAGCTGCTGCCGATGGAAACAATTGGAGTTTACCAGAAAAGGCACGAGCTCTAGTACTTGCTCTTCGAGGTGAAGCCATGGAGGTGTTAAGAAATATTCCCGAAGCAAAACAATGTGACTATGAATCCATTGTGAAGTTACTGGAAATGAGATACGGTGAAGCCCACTTACCGGACGTTTATAAAGCGCAGCTTCAAGGACGAAGACAAAGATACAATGAAAGCCTTCAGGAGTATGAAGCGGATATCGTACGGCTAATTAATTTGACGTATCCAGCCTACCCAGAAGAAATTAAACAAGAATTAGCAGTAGGTAGTTTTATTGAAGGCTTACGTGATCCAGATATGAACCAGGCGTTAAAAATGGCCAGGCTTAAGAAAATATCCGAAGCTCTTGCCTATGCACTTCAGTTTGAAACAGCTAAACAAACATCCAGAGGTCAGACCAGAGTTCGAAGGATAAACTTTGTTCCAGAAGATGAAAATTCAAATAATGATTTTACAAGAGTGATGAAGGAGTTGCAAGAAATATTCCTTAAAAAACAAACAGAAAGAGACAGCACTATGACATTTAGACGAAGAAATAACATCTGTTGCTGGAAGTGTGGTAAAGAGAGGCATGTCCAAAGAAATTGTACCAGATTTAATGTCCCTGCCAGTAGTTTGGAAAACTCCCAGTAGCCAGCTTTAAGGGGCGAAAGCTGGTTAGGTGCTACCAAGCCCCATCAACGACAATAATAAGAGTATCCCGGCTGCAAAACAACGGCTCCAGCATGGTAGTACCTGGAAATATATGCGGTCGGGAATGTGAAATGGTTCTAGATACTGGTTCCACACATACTATCGTAAGGCCGAACATCGTAGCCCACTGCAAAATATTCCGTCCAGAGATAAATTACATTTTGGAATCTGCTAATGGAGAAGTCATACCAATTCAAGGAATACATGAAGCCAGAATAACCTTGGGGACGACAACCTTTATACACGTTGTGTTTGTTGCTGACATAATGGATGAAGTTATTCTTGGCCTTGACATTATGGAACATCAGAAATTTGTACTTGACCCAATGAAGCATCCATTCGAGAAGTTGTACTTACAGAAGATGTCATACTACCCCCAAATTCAGAAGTCATTATCCAAGCAAGGTGTGAAGAATCAAAAGAAGGTGAAATCCTATTAGTCGAACCAATTGAAAATAGTCCACTATACGCTAAAGGAATTCTACCCGCAAGAACTCTGACGCAAAACAAAAGAAATACGGTATTTGTCAGAATGATGAACCTAAAGGACTACTCTCAACAAGTCAAAGAGGGTGACAAAATTGGTACCTATCAACCTGCTAATATGATAGTTACCAATACCTTTGCTAAACCTGTAGAAGTTGCCTCAAGTAAACTACCTGATGCTCTGCAAGACCTGGTGATTTCATCAAAGGCCCTGCTAAATCCAGTGCAGGTTACTAAGCTGGAAGACCTTTTAAGAAGAAATCAAGACGTTTTCTCTCTCTGAAAAGGATTTGGGAAAAACCAGCATAGTTCAACATCGAATAAATACAGGTGATGCAGCACCAATAAGGCAACCACCACGACGAATTCCTTTGGCTAAAAGAGACGAAGTTGAGAAGTTAATTGGAGATATGCAAAACCAAGGCATTATAGAACCATCCCAGAGTCCATGGTCATCTCCAGTAGTCCTGGTTAAAAAGAACGATGGTTCTACCAGATTTTGTGTTGACTTCAGAAGACTTAATGACGTCACGAAGAAGGACAGTTTTCCATTACCAAGAATAGACGATACTCTAGATACGCTGACGGGTTCAAAATGGTTTTCGACCTTAGACCTGAAAAGTGGCTATTGCCAAGTAGAACTTCATCCTGAAGATAAGGAAAAATCTGCCTTCTCGACCGGAACCGGACTGTGGCAGTTTAATGTTATGCCATTTGGTCTATGCAATGCCCCTGCTACTTTTGAACGATTGATGGAGTTAACATTACGGGGACTAACTTGGAAAACATGCCTGGTATATCTAGATGACATTATTATTCTTGGAAAAACATTTGAAGACCACCTGAAAAATGTTGAAGAGGTTTTTCAGAAGCTAAGATCTGCCCAGCTGAAGCTTAGTCCAAAGAAATGTCACCTTTTTCAAAAAGAAGTTAAATACCTGGGGCACATAATTACTGAAGAAGGAGTGAAAACCGATCCAGAAAAGACAGAAGCTATCCGAAACTGGCCTACACCGAAAAACAAGCATGAAATTAGAAGTTTCCTGGGATTGTGCACTTACTATCGAAGCTTTATACATGGATTTGCTGACATTGCAAGACCATTACATCGACTTACCGAGAACAACAAAACCTATGAATGGACCGAAGATTGTGAAGCAGCCTTTATACAACTGAAGAAAGCCCTTTGCAATCCCCCAGTGTTGTAATATCCACAACCCAATCAAACTTTTATTGTGGACACTGATGCAAGCAATACTTCCATTGGTGGAATTTTGTCACAGATACAAGATGGTCAAGAAAAAGTGATAGCGTATTTCAGCAAAGTTCTTTCAAAACCTGAACGAAATTATTGTGTGACTAGAAAAGAACTTCTAGCTATCGTCAAATGTCTGGAACATTTTCATAAGTACCTTTATGGCCAGAAATTTCACCTGAGAACTGACCATGCATCACTTAAATGGTTGCTTCAGTTCAAGAATCCCGAAGGTCAGATAGCACGATGGTTACAACGTGTTCAAGAATACGATTTTAAAATTGAACATCGAAGGGGATTGAACCATAAGAATGCTGACGCTCTATCAAGAAGACCTTGCCCCGAAGATTGTAAACATTGCAGTAGACGTGAAGAACAAGAAGATCCCGATGAATTTCACTGCCGAAGAACACGCATCCAGTGCTCTCAAAAATGGGACCCTAAAATCCTCGCAAAAGAACAACAAGAGGATCCTGATCTTGGAATATTGTGAAACTTAAGACAGAAAATTCAGAAAGACCCCATATCAGAGAATAGCTTCAAAGTCTCCGAGATTTAAAGGGTACTGGGCCTTATGGGACTCTTTAATAATGAAAGATTGCCTTTTAAAAAAGAGTCTGGGAAAGTTCTGACGGCAAAAGCTATACCTATCAAACAATATTACCCACCAAAAGGATTCAGAAGTATTGCAAGCCTTGCACAATGGTATAGGAGGTGGCCATTTTCGGAGTTATGAAGACTCTTGAAAAGGTTCGAGAAAGGTTCTACTGGCTGGGAAGTCGTGCCGATGTCAAAGACTGGTGCAGAAGGTGTAAGGACTGCGCCTCCAGCAAGGGACCTAAGACACGAAGCCATGGCAAGATGAAGCAATACAATGTAGGAGCACCTTTTGAAAGGATTCAACAATGGATTTGCCGATATGGAGTACCAAGAGAAATACATACTGATTAAGGTAGAAACTTTGAGTCCTATCTATTCAAGAACCTCTGTAATCTCCTGGGTATCCATAAAACCAGAACTACACCCCTTCATCCCCAATCAGATGGAATGGTCGAAAGATTTAACAGAACTCTTGATAACTACCTGAAAATTAAGGTAAATGACCAACAAAGTAACTGGGACACCTGTATACAGCCGTTTTTACTAGCCTATCGCTCCGCAGCTCACGAAACAACTGGAACGTCACCTGCAAAAGTCATTTTTGGAGCGGAGTTATGCCTTCCAGTTGATTTACTTACTGGACGACCTTCTACCAATGAAAAACCAGCAGAAGATTATGTAAGTCAACTCAGTAAACAGCTGCAAGAAATACACGAAGGGGTTCGCAATAAGTTACAAAAAGAAAGTCACCGTATGAAGTCCCGCTATGACTTAAAAGCTAATCATAAGGGATTCATTGTCGGTGAAAAGGTTTAGTTATAAAACCCTCAAGAAGAACCAAGGGCGTTCACCGAAACTGCAGATGTCATGGGAGGGACCATATAAAGTAGTAACCCGGCTTAATGATCTGGTGTACCGAATTCAGAAGAGCCGACATCTAGAACGGCTGTGTCGCTATCAAGATCGAGAAGATACTTGATCGAGACGATCAAAACTTGGGAGGGGGCAATGTTACAGACTTTAGTTAGTGTTTAGTTATTAGAAATATAAAAGGTTAGAATTATTTTATTTAGGTTAATAATTTATTTAAAATAGGTTACCTTAGTTTTTCCCTTTTTCGATGGTCATTGCGGATTATCCTGAGGGCGCTGGAGACATCCTTTTTACACTTTTCTTACATCCTGTAGTAAAAGAATCCTTCCAGCTAAATTTAGACTTTTCCAGACTTTTCCATTCTTTTCCACTTCACTATAAAAAGCGCGAGGAAAATCCGCACGGGCCAGTTTAGTTTTGCATTCCGACGAGATAAGAAGTTGACAGACAGTTAAAGGTTAAACAGTTGTCATTATTACGTTACGTTAAAGTGTTACCATAGAAACGTTTGTAAACCAGATATCCAATAAAAAGGTGTAAAACCAGGATCTGTGTTTTTATACGGGGTGTCCCGGAACAATATGTAAAAGTATTCTTTTAATATTACTGTAAAGTGAAACTCGGCGCCAACAGTACTTATAGACAGCATATAAAGCTTTGTGGACGGTCATAAAGATTAAAAAATCTGTTTTAAAGGCAGATTTTGCCGTCCTCGTCGATTACAGGCCCAATTTTTATTAATTAGGACTAATATGAAGGGTGGTTATCATAAACCCTTTATTGTTATTGTTAAAATAATGGCCTTGCTGATAGTAAAATAAAAATGTGATTATGAAGCTTCAGTCATATAATAAATATCATGTCTCAACCAGGTTACACTGTCTTCCTTTTAAAATGACTTGTGTTGTTGCCTACATGTATGATGCCAAAAGCTTATGTTATTACCTTGTATTCACCAGTTTGTATTCTATTATATACTTCTTGAGTAACAGCTTTAAATGCTTCTTCCACATTCATTCCAGTTTTAGCAGAGGTTTCCACATGAAATATCCCATGTTGATCAGCACAAGCTTTGGCTTCTTCTCTAGATACCTAAAAAATAATTGCTTTGGTTTTATTCTTTTTTGAGAATTAAGAGAAAATAACCTGGACGACTTTATAAATTAGTTAGGGATGGATAAAGAAATGTCAGACGAGCTTTTAAACTCCACAAGGCTTTATTATACTTAACAGTATCAGCGATGTTAAAAATCTATAATAATACCATGTACCTAAAGTTGAAAACCTGTGAAAAATTGATAAACATCCGGGAAACACCAAAACCACCCCTTTTAAACCTTTAAATACGCCAGATTTTAATCCACCTCTCATACCGGTCTGAAATTTTTGAACAATCGTCCTTAAGTCATAAAAAAGCTGGAAAAAAATAATTGCTACGGTACTACCGTTGCGGGTAGGTTAAAAAGAGGTGCAGGTCCCCTTTTTAACTCTCAAGTACCTCCGAGGGTGGAAAAAAATTCAAAATGAATCGATCCAACTCTCATACCGGTTTGAAATTTTTGTACGTTTATCTTGGAGTCATAAAAAAGCTAGAAAAAAATTAATGGCTCGCTACTACCCATGAAACCACCCCTTTTTAACACTCAAATACGTCCAAAGGCCGTAAAACATTTAAAATAAATCGATCCAACCCTCGCACCAGATTGAAATTTTTTGACGATCGTCATAGAATTATGAAAAAAAAAACACAAAAATAATTGGACTGGTACAACCCTTGGAACCACCCCCTCTCAACCCTCAAGTACCTTCGCAGGCAAAAAAAAAAATTAAAATCGATCCAACTCCCATACCGGTCTGAAATTTTTGGATGATCGTCCTAGAGTCATAAAAAAAGCCATACAAAAATAATTGGACCCATACAACCTTTGGAACCACCCCTTCTCAACCGTCAAGTACCTCGAGGGCTGAAAAAAATTCAAAATGAATCGATCCAACTATCATACCGGTCTGAAATTTGAAAGCTAGAAAAAAATAAATGGTTCGCTACTACCCTCGGAACCACCTCTTTTTAACCCTCAAATATGTCCACAGGCCGAAAAACATTTAAAATAAATCGATCCAAACCTCATACCAGTTTGAATTTTTTTGACGATCATCCTAGAGTCATAGAAAACAATACAAAAATAATTAGATCAAAACAACCCTTGGAACCACCCCTTCTCAACCCTCAAGTACCTTCACAGGCCAAAAAAAAAAAAAAAAGTCGATCCAACTCACATACCGGTCCGAAATTTTTGGATGATCGCCCTGGAGTCATAAAAAAGCCATACAAAAATAATTGGACCCGTACAACCCTTGCAACCACCCCTTCTCAACCCTCAATTACCTCCGAGGGCTGAAAAAAAATTAAAATGAATCGATCCAACTCTCATACCGATTTAAAATTTTTGTATGTTTATTTTAAAGTCATAACAATGCTAGAGAAAAATAAATGGTTCGCTCCTACCCTCGGAACCACCTCTTTTTAACCCTCAAATACGTCCGAGGGCCGAAAAAAATTCTAAATAAATCGATCCAACCCTCATACCGGTTTGAAATTTTTAGACGATCGTCCTTGAGTCATAAAAAAAGTCCTACAGAAATAATTGGACCGATACAACCCTTGGAACCACCTCTTCTCAACCCTCAAGTACCTCATTAGATGTATCAATATTAAGAAATTTATTAGAATTTTATTTTTTCCAGCTTTTATAGGACTCCAGGAAGATCGTTCAAAAATTTCAGACCGGTATGAAAATTAGGTCGTTTTATTTTTTGCCTCGGAAGTACTTGAGGGTTGAAAAGAGGTGGTTACAAGAGTAGTACCGCGCCAATTATTTTTTCCTAGCTTTTATATGACCTTGGGACGATTGTACAAAAATTTCAGACCGGTAGGAAAGTTAGATCGATTTATTTTAAATTTTTTCCGGCGGTCTGGCTTATTTGAAGGTTCAAAAGGGGTGGTTTTAGTGTTTCCCGGATGTTTATCAATTTTTCACAGTTTTTAAGTGCTCAATGATTAATTTACCTCGGTATTAGACCATTTTTTCAATTTTTTTTTAAATTTTTGGTTGCAAAAAAAAAACTTTTCCAACTTCAGGTACATTAAAAACATACTTTACACTATTAAGTATTATATTACTTCTACTATCACATCCCTTATATTTTAAAATATTTAAGAAAAAAACTGAAAACATTACAATATAAAAAAATTTTCATTCAAACTGCACAACTTAATAATTTTAGACTTACAGCCTTTTGCCTTAGAAAGGCAGTATTTACCTCTCTTTGTCCGCCATTACTCACTAAGTCTGCCTTACAACCAACTAGAGCAAACACAGGTCTGTGAGGTTCAATATGGCGTCTGGCTTCACTCATCCAAGTGGGTATATGTTCAAAACTATCTCTATGAAAAAACACATAATAAAACTTTTCTGATTTTGCAACTGGGCAATAATATTAAAGAAAGTTAAATCCAGCAAATGAAATTAAAACTAATTAACAAAAATATTAAAAAACTGTTAAATCTACTAATGTATATTTTAAAAATTAAATAATTCTTTCATTAATAAACTTGAATGTTAGTTAAAATAAATGGTAAATTCTCCTTCTGACAGATTTTTTGCTAATTAAATTCAAAAAAATGAGGAAGTTGCATTTTTTTTTATTGAAAACCTATTTAAAATTCAGTAAATGCCCTTAAAAAGTTGATATGTGCTTGTAAAATATTTTAAAACTAAGAGATTATTAAATAATTAATTATTTCAATTTTAAATATTACAAGGTCAACGAAAACGCTCTCTGATTGGTCAAGCCACGTGACGTCAAGATCCGATAAACAAAGTGTCGGCCCACGCTTGGCCCAAGTGCTGCCATTTAATCATTGGTTATTCTGTTTGTGTTTACATTGGGTTGTGGCCAATTTAGGTACAGGGTTTTCGAAACACCCTTTTAAAATCTTTATTTTTATAGATAGAAAAAAATAGTTTTGAAGTGCAGGGTTTTTCATGAAGATTTTCATGGTGTAAGATAGAAAACAAATGTTGATCGGAAAATTAACAAATCACTATCAACTTCGTTATTTTAAATGGAACACCCTGTTATGAATGAAAATTAAATTCTGCTAATCTTCCTTTCAAATATATATAACTTATCTATGTTCAATAAAGCGTTGCAAGTTATTTGAATTTAAAATCTGTTCTTATAAGCCATAGTTAGCCATGGATACAACCCAAAGTTTGGCAAAGTTAAGTCGCGTTAGCCATGGTTCGTCTTGGAAACCAAACAAAAATATAAATATTTGACAGAAGTCAATTTTGGGTTGTATCCATGGCTAACTATGGCTTATAAGAACAGATTTTAAATTCAAATAACTTGCAACTTGTTTATCCGAACATAGATAAGTTATATATATTTGAAAAGAGGAAGATTAGCAGAATTTGAATTTTCAATCATATAGGTTCCATTTAAAATAACGAAGTTGATAGTGATTTGTTAATTTTCCGATCATCATTTGTTTTTCTATCTTACACCATGAAAATCTTCATGAAAAATCCTGCAACTTTCATATAAACTATTTTTTTCTATCTATAAAAATAAAGATTTTAAAGGGGTGCGCAATTATACGGGAAAACCCTGTACCTAAAGACGAGTTTTTTAATTATATTATTATATTAATTATTAAACCTGATTTAGTGTGTGACGATAGCCGGTTTAAAGTTTAAACGAGAGAACATGGATGTAACAGAGGATTTAAGAGGCCCGGGACATATTACAGATTTACTAAATTCTTTTAATTACAGCATAACGGTAAAAGAAAACACACGCAATAATGTTTGCTTAGATAATATTTTGATAAGATCCACTAGGTCATATGCATCGGGGGTACAGGAAACAGGCCTTTCTGACCACAAAGCTGTAAAAATATCTGTTGATAAAAAGGTTAATAAAAATAATAACCCAAATACATATTATGTCAGACCAATAACACAAAGAGGGCTTATTGACTTTTTTAATGCAATTGAGAAGACTGAGTGGTCACTTATAAGAAATAAAGATCTAAATTCAAATGCATTATTTACTGAATTTATAAATACTTTATCTGACTGTGTAAAACATTGTTTTCCTGAAAAATAATTAAAAATAGAAAAGAAAACAATAAAAAATGGTTTAACAGTGAACTTAGGGCAATGCGAGAGCGACTAAACTTCCTTTGCGAACTATGTCATAATTTCTCATCTGAAAATTTGGTTCATTTAAAAAATTCATATAAAAAAAGTTACAGAAATAAAATTAAAAAAGCTAAATATAACTACAATAATTGAAATTATTACAAATAGTGAAAATATACCCAAAACCTGCTGGGATTTAATAAATAAAAAGCGTCCAAAAATTAAAGAGGATATTTCTGACATTTTGGATTTGAATATGGTAAACGATTTTTTTGTAAATGTGGGAAAAAACATAAATGCAAGTTTAAATGATTTCTTATATGTAAGTAAAAATACCACAAATAATGTTAAAGAACAAACTCTTCCAATTTTTAAATTTAAAAAAGTTTCCTATAATAAGGTTAGGGAACATATAAAAAAATTAAAAAATAAACCTAGCCTAGATTGTCATGAACTAAATAGTAAAATAATAAAAAGCATTAGAGAAGAGATATTATATCCTTTGACTGACCTTATAAATGACTGTATTGAAAAATGCGAATTTCCAGATGTTTTGAAGATAGCAAGGGTTGTACCTATACCAAAGGTTGCAAACGCAGATAACCCAAATAATCTAAGACCCATCTCTATTTTACCTATAATTTCAAAGGTTTTTGAGTCAATACTAAAAGAACAAATCCTTGATCACTTTGAGGGACATAAATTGTTTTATTTTGGCCAGTTTGGTTTTAGAGCTAAAAAATGAACAACAGATGCTCTTACTTACCTTTTAAATAAAATTATAGATGGCACCGAATGTAGGGAGATTGTGGGAGCGGTCTTTTGTGACCTTACAAAAGCATTCGACTGTGTTTCTCATGGTTTACTTATAGATAAACTGAAAAAATTTAATTTTGATGAAGGAAGTGTACAGCTGTTATACTCGTACCTTTCTGATAGATCACAATTTGTCTTTACAAAAAACAAAAAATCAGACGTAAAAAAAATCCCATCCTGTTTTTGATTTATATTAATGATATTGGTTTGGTGCCGGGTGCCGATCCAGTACTTTTCGCGGATGACACCACCTTAGTAGTAAAAGATAAGACAAGCGAAGGTGTAAGCGTAAAAATGAAACAAGCTGAAGAAAGTGCCTATCGGTGGTTTGCGGAACACGGGTTAAAGTTGAATGAAAATAAAACAAATTTATTGTGTTTTAGTCACAAAGAGCTCCATGTAAAGCAGAATTCCTCAAGGTTCTTGGGTTTTTATCTTGACCAAACTCTTTCTTGGGAGCATCATATTGAATACCTCTCAAATAAACTGGCAAGAAATATCTTCGTAATTAGATCATTAAAATATGAAATGCCTAGGACATCATTATTATTAGCATATCATTCACTTTTCGTGTCACATTGTAAGTATGGTCTTATTGGGTGGTGGCATTCACCTTATATGAGTAGAGTTTTTGGATTGCAGCGAAAAGTTATCAGAATAAATTTTGACAGAGGTTATAGAGACGATATTTTTGATATATTTAAAATAAATGGTTTGTTGACTTTGCCTTCGATGTATATCTATACTTGTTTAAAGTATGTAAAAGAGAACATTGATACTTATATTTTACAGGAAGACACACATAAATACAATACTCGAAACAAAACAGATATAAAAATAAATTTTATAAGGTTGACCCATAACAGATACGGTAAATTATTTTGGGCACTATTTTTTAATTTGTTACCTTTACAAAATTAAAACGATGGAAAACAGATGTTTCAATAACGTTATCAAGTCTTTTTTGATACAAAATACCTTGTATGATATAAAAGATTACTTTTCTTTAAATTTCGGGTCTTTGGAGTGTCTTGAGATTGTGAAATCTGGTCTGTGATAAAATTTTTAACTTTTATTATAAATATTAAGTAATATTACCTGTGATACTTATTTGTAAGTTAGTTCAGGGTTAAAAATAAGCTTTGTTTTCTTTTGTGAAATGTGTGATTAAATTTAATTTTTTTATTATAATAATATGTTGTAAACCTGTAAAGGGTATTCTTGTAAAATAGCTCAAAAGATACATATTTAAAATTTTAGTTGACATGTGTAAACAAACTTGTAATTTGTACAACACGCAATAAATCTATTCTATTCTATTCTATAAATGTTTTGTAGTGCCATTATGTAGAAAAACCGGCCCCAACAAATTATTTTTTAACGTTCCAAAAGATAAAAAAATACGAAATAAATGGTGTATAGTGATGAAGAGGGATTTGAAGAAAATTCCAGTTAGTGTAAAATCTACTTTACATATCTGGAAGATCATTTTAATGTAAGTACCTAATATTTAACTTGCCTCAAAAACAGACAACATTTTCAAATATTAGATATCATTTTCTCTTTTTTTTTAATAATTAGACATACAAAGTGGAAAAAACTATTTTAATAAGACCCCTTCGGTAAGACAGATAAGGTATTATTTTACAAAATCTATTATTTAGGTTTTGAGGTTATTTTTTTACCAAAGTTTTTACTTTTACTTTATAAAACAAACTGCACTATGTATAGTATTATTACTTTAAAATAATGTTTAATTTTGAATACATAACTTGTAGCTTTTACTCCTTTTAACTCAGCTCCCATGAAATTTGTGTTTTTTCCCCCAAAAATGTAAACATTGATAATGCATCAATTTTTGTCACTTATCAGATTGCCCTTGGACAAATCCAGTTCAAGAAGCAAATAAATGAAGTCTAGTTTTTAAAACAATTATAACAGAACAATATTTTTACACAATGAAAGCAAATAAAAACGGCACTCAAGAAACATGCCCAACTAACAAAATCATAAAACAAAATCACCTTGATGCCACTTAAATGACCACCAAAACAGAGAGTGTGACAGAGAGTCGTTTTGCCCGGGGAACCGATCGTGACGCACAGCAAGCTATCCTTGTTTGCGAGCTGCGTTTTGGGGGAGAAAATTATTTTAAATTTTAACATTTTTTATAGAACAACAGTAAGTTAAAAATTAGAAAAATATGGCAATTGATACTTTATAGTTTTAGAAACTTTAAAGTGAAAAATAAAAAAATGTGCAACTCTCATCTTTTTAATAAGCAAGTTGATAATTTACCTGTTACATATATCAAAAACCCAAAAAAAAGCTCCAAAAGAATTACGATAGTAAGACTTGGGATTGAGGAATCTTTTTTGGCCAGCAGTGTCCCATAATTGCAGTTTTATTCAGTCCCATCTTTTTCTTCTATAAGTCTTGCAAAAAATCTACACCCACAGTTGGATCTGAAAGCTAAAAAAAAATTTCCTAGATGAAAGTTTTATTTAAGTTTAACAATATTTGGGTTCCTTATTTGCCAGCTGATAAGTTTAGTATAGTAAAGTATAGATTAGTCTGAAAAACACATAATATAAATTTTTTCTTACTATAATCCAGGAACCAGGGCTGTTTCATGGCCAATCAAAAGTTAAGAGTTTCGTTATGTATTCTTACGTATTTTGACTAGCTAAATTTGAATTTACAACTTGCTCATTCATCAGGGGTAAAGGAAATTTATTACACACAATTTATTTAAAACGCCATAGAAAAGAATTATAGGTATCAATGTTTAACAACCGTTAATCGATTGTTGAACTCATTAAAAAAAAAATTTAGTTTGGGTTTCTTAAAAAAAAAATTAAACAGGAGATATTGCAAATTTAGTGCAAATTGGGTATTTCTGAGATTTTTTACTTTAACTCGGCTTCATTTTAAATAAAATAACGTTTTTATAGCTTAAGTTAAAGGAAAAAAAGACCAACTTCAAAACGAAATCTTAAGCGTAATTGAAATGTTATTTTTAACAAAAATTAAGGAAAAATTTAAAGCTATTTTTTTTTTAAAAAAGGCATATAATTTGTTTTTAAGTTTTTAGGCTACTAAATCTTCCACTTATAACAATGCAAGTTTCATATTCTTTTCTACCATCCAAGACAAACAATTTGGTGTATTATTATATGTCTAAATCTCTTTTGTAGTGCGATAAAGCAGTTTTGAAGTGCAAACCTGTTATGCACTGAACATTTAGAACCATAACTTTAGAGAACCCTATGCCAATGTATAATATGATTAGATTTTTTTATTTAAATTAAAACATTTTACTTTTATTATAATACCTTAAATTATTTATTGTACATTTATGGTTGTACATTATAATTTTTATTAATTTAGATTCATTAAGTAGTTAAGTCATAGCTATGAGTTAGATTTATCCAATTATTTAAAAAAAAAAAATTACTTTTAGTATGCTTGAATAAATATTTTAGTTTATCAATAAATAAAATTTTATTGACAAGTAATAATTACCCTTGATAATAAATAACAAGTATAACCTTGTTAAGTATTCAATTTAAAAAAAAAATTGTGAATAAATAAAAAAAAAAATTTACTAAATAAAATATGTAGATGCACTAAATAATTTTATTTTCAATATTGTATTGGTTTTAAAATATGGTAATTATTGTCTGGAAAGTTGCCTCAACTTTGCCATCTTTTAACTTGGAAACAACCCTCATTTACACAATTCCCCCTTTTTTTTTGGGCCCAGAATTATTGATTTTTAAACTAAATTGGAATAAAATATTTTTAAAACACCTTTTAAATACTTTTTTATTTATTTTATATTTAATTGCAAACCTTCAGTTTTAAAAAACCCTCAACCATGAATACACTAGGGAATTATTCAGCAAACTTTACTTCGATTGAAAGTAAAACTTGGAATTTAATGGAAAAAAGGTGTAAAAATAAACAAAAAAAACAAGTTTTTAAAAGGTGTTTATAAAGTATTGTATGCCACTTTGGGGGTAAAAAAAAGAAGGGGAAATATAGTGTAAATAAGGTTAGTTTGATTTTTTAATTTGATGATGGATATCTCGAAACGAAACGTTTCCACCAAAATTTTTTCATATTCGTGATCAGGGCCCCAAAAAACCCCGTATACAAAATTTGGTCAAAATTGGTGTGAAGGCAAACTTTCTATACAATTACCATAAACCTTTAAATAAATGTTAGTTAACAAATTTTTTAAATATTCCTGCTTATTATTAGGTAAATTAAAAAAATATTTGCAAATACATTTATGACAAAAGTAACAAAATGATGAATTTATTTAAAAATAATGGCAATATGTACTTTTAAATTAAAAAAAAATATTATTGTACAAATCATAAATGTATAATAAATAATTTAAATTATTGAAATAAAAGCAAAATATTTTAATTTGAATGAAAAATTAATCCCACAACAGATTGGCCTAGAACATTCTCATGGTTATTGTTCAGGACGCCCAGCCAAAAATGACGTAGCACTTTTTATCACACTAGAAAATAGATTTATAAAAATTATAGTACACCAAATTGTTTGTTTTGGATATAAAAATAATAATTCCCAATGTCATAATTTCAAACTTGCCTAAAAAATTAATAAATAAATTGTATGCCTTTTTTATTAAAAAAAATCAACTTAAAATTGTCAACTTTTTAATAAATAACATTTGAATAATCTTTAAGGTTTGGTTTAAAGCTGGCAACTTTTAATTTAATTTAAACTATTCAAAAAGTTACTTTATTTAAAATGAGCCCGTTATGTGACAAATTCGAAATACTGTAATTTACAATATTTTTGAAGTAATTGCAAATCTGAGCACGAGAAAGCCCAAAAAACGAATTAGATGGGTCAAAATAAATAAGAACATATAATCAAACTCCGGGACTTCGATCGGCCACGAAACAGCCCGGGCCCTTAGACTAAACTAAACAACTAGCAGCAAATAAATGATTTTCTTTTGTTCTACCAATATGGTTCTGTTAAAAATATAAATCTCAAATTCTAAAAGACTTGTACACATTGTAAAACTATACCAAAGACTTTAGAATAGCTACTGGTGACGAATTTTTAATATTAAGAACCAAAAAAAAAGAATAATAAGTAATTAAACACTCCAATTACCTATTGCCCCAATTTTATACAATTTAAATAAATACTTAATGAGTATTATTTAAAACAGGTTTTAAACAAAAAAACTATATGACAAAACATACTTAATATACACATAATTAAAAATGCGTAATAAAAAACAAAGTGTTACCTCTGCAAACTTTCCATCAGTGAAATATTTCAACAAAGAACTCTTTGCCAACAGTACTATCTCCTATCAAAATTAAACGGAATTGAAGTCAAATATTGTTCACCATTTTAAATCATTACCAAAAGGAACTTAAGGTTATAAAATTTTTATTTTTCATTTCAGATAATGGTAATTTTTGTTATTCAACCCAACTGACAATTGACTTGAATTAAAAATCAGGAGATTGAAAATTGAAAAGGAAGGTGACAAACAATTTTTGGGATTTTCCCATTTCCACCTTCGAGCATTTAACTGTTGAGGGCCCTTGAATCGCAGTGCCAACAAGGTGCAAGGAGAAAAAAGCAATGTAACCTTCCTCTCTCGCTTTATGTGCCTGATAGGCCGGCGGGGAAAGGTATATACGGCTACGGTGAACTTTAGCTCCATTGCTAAATAGCAATATTTTAATATAATTTTTGTTTTCACATATTTGTTACACCATAATAAAACACATAGGGTCTGAAAAAAAAGAAATTTTCACTCACATTACAAAAATAAAATAATTTCTTTATTTCCCATAAAAAATGTGAGTAATATGGCGGATAACATGAAAAAGAGTGAGAAAGAATAATAAAAAGACATTTTTGTTGACGGTTGCGTCCTTCAATAAGCAATGTTGCCAGATGTTTTCTAATAATTTGTTATTATTGAAGGTTGTTTTTTTCCCTTTACCAGAAATGAAGTTTTTTATAGAAACAACAAATCAGAACGAACTAACCAACAACAACATTCAAACTATTACCTAGTTTTGGTTAGTTTTTGTTAGTTGTCGTTGGGTTTTCCTCATTAAATTGTAAAATTTCTTTATCATAAATGCGCCGTCGAACAATTTTTTTGATTCGACAACGTCGCAAATTCTGGCCTTTTACTTAACCTAAAAACATAGTATTTTTTCGACTTTTAATTTCATTTTCTCTGCAAAAATGCTTTTTTTCGGATTTTTTCTTTTGGAATTCTACTAAACAAAATGTGTTCTTTTTATCTGTAATATTTATTTTTTTCAAATCGAATGGAGCTAAACTAACGGACCCGGTATATACCCCGCTCTGCGAGCTAAATGATGGGCTGCGCACATAACCCTCTCCGCTGCTGACTAATTAGGCAGGTGGCTGCCTCTAGTAGGTATACGCACGGAACAAAAGAGAGTCAGATATGCTGGAAAATTCCCATCAACAAAATAAAATTAGGATAATTATTCTTTACATGTTTTAGTCCTTCCAAATACTCACGTGATTCATTTTAGACCAATAATGCTGCAAGATACTATTACACTCTGGAACAATTGGAACAACATAATGAAGGACGTTTTGCAAGCTATTCGCCAACAGATGTCACCGGATGTCACCAATATATCTTAAATATCCTAAATTCTAGAAAACCTACTCCTTGATAAAAAGAAGAGGGATCCCCAAAACGCTTGCGCGCGGTAATTTAAATTTTCTTGGGGATGCGCTAGGAAATGCATCAGCCTAAGGGTGCCCCGCCCTTATGTTTTGCAGGGGTGAATGTAAACAAAAATTTTAATGAACACGACTAAAATATGGGTGACCCCACACCGAATGTTGGACTTTGTGATAAAATAGGAAATAATCTATCCGAATTGGGAAAATGGTAAGAAAATATGTTCTCTTACAAACAAATTATTTTATTAAAGATTGTGCTTGTAGGACAGTGTGGCAGAACATAATATTAGGCCAATTTCTTTCAATAATTTTATGTGCAATTAACACATTAGCACATTATTTAAACTCGGGATCAAGTGATGTTCTTCCAACAGGACAGTCTTTTCCACACTACATGTTTTTATGTGCCATTTATACAAGTTGGTTAGCATTTAGACGTGGCGACAAGGGCCTTATTTCAATTATTAGAGCTAGAGGCTGGAGATATTTACTTTTATGTGTCATAGACGTTGAAGCTAATACATTAATGAGTACTGCTCATCAATTTACAACTCTCACAAGTATACAGGTAACAATTTTCTACTTTTTTATTAGTTATTCGTTTTTCATTCAAGAAAAAGATAAATATGATATGGTAATAGTGGCGTAGCTATCGGAGGGCTAGGTGGTGCAGTGCCTCGGGGCCCTCAAGCTTAGGGGGCCCCTCGGTTCCTTAAGCGACCTTCGTTAAATAAATGTTGTGATCACATGAAGAATTTTCGAGTTTTTAGTTCTTGCCACATAATCTCTAATAGCTTGAACTAAACTTTCAACAGGGCTTTAAGTTTGGCAACATAGTTAAAAAAAAAATTGTAGGAAGTGTTCCTAAAGAATAATCATGCACGATAAATCACGAAAGAATAGATATCCTTACTTTATAGTCGCTACAGAATTAAAAGTAGAACATAACTTGGTATGAAATCGTCGAAACATTAAAATAATGACTAGGAAATTATTGGCGGGTTTCAAAGTAGAATTAGAAATTAGTTTAATCATCGCGGTAAATTATAAGTATGACAGTACATATCTTAAATATGCTTTAGTACAAATTCCAAAGTAAAATGTAATATTACTTTCCTACCAAACATCTTAAATAAAGCAGAGTTATGCTCTCGATTTTTTTTATCTAGTCTTGTAACTGATTGCACTCCAATTTCATAAATTAAGTTTTATTCCAGGTAAATACTTAAATTAAAAACAATTATAATCATAATCATAATTAATAATATTGTAATTCATTTATTTTTTTTATTTGGGTAAACTATGTGTGAATATTTCCAGATGACATTAGGGTTTACTTTTAGTGCTACATATTGTGGACATTTACAGTATCCCTGTTGCAAAGTAGGTTTTTTTAGTCTTTGCTGTAAATTGTTCTTTTTATTTTAATATTATCTACTGTATTATACTGCACTACAGCTGACGATAAAAAGCTTAAAATTAAGTAGCTCTGCATCTTTAAAGTATTTATATTTTAACCAGTATAGATAGGGCCCCAGTTACCTATTTGCTCCAGGGCCCTTGGTTACGTATCTACGCCACTGAATAGAAACGATGTTAAAATATCCTAATTGTTATGCTATATTTTTATTTATTTTCTATCCATTTTGAATAGAGGCGAATCGAGGGTTCGGTTTCGATTTTCGCCAGTTTGGGCCGAAACTCAGTATTCGTGTTGATTTTTCACAAATTTGAATTACAAGAGTAAGTTTTTAGCATGTTCATGGTAAACTATTATTGTTAATATGATATAAATAAGTATCCTTTTTTATACATATATTTTTTTAATATTTTCTAACACAAGTTAACTGTCTGTACATATGTTACGTTCAATAGTTGAATTCGGGCAATGCCCGAAAAAAATACGCAAAACTAGTTCTGACCAACGAATATTTTCCAAACCCGAGATTTTAATTTTATACGGTTATTGAGCATTACCACAGCCCTACTTCACTACAAGCCGTGAACAAGGAAATCTGGCAACTATGCCTTGAGATCTAGCGACACGTTTAGTCATATGATTTACGTTGAATGACCTGTTTCTCTGTTGTGTTATTGTGAATAAATCAACTTTTTTGAAAGAAAATATTGTTAAGATAAAATAAACCTGTAAAAGGTCTTACTGTGTGAAATTTGTGAGTGACCGGGACAGTTTTTTTCCGCAGACATTGCGTAAAAACAAGAATATCTGCGGGTGCAATGTGCCGGTGTTATAAAGTACTTAAAGTAAATGGCGGCAAATGAACTTGACATTTTGTGGTGGTGTTTTTAAAAAATAATTAAAATTGAAAGTGTGTTTTAATGATTCGTGTTTGGCTTTAATTTTGAAGGTATTTTTTTAGTTATTTTTTAAAAACAGGGTATACATTTTGGAATTTTGTCGTTCGTTTTGATTTTTGTTATTGCGTTGCATAGGTACTTGGTGCCTGCTTATTAGATACTATTTAGTTACTGTTATTATTATTATTTTCCTCCAAGTCCTTGTTGTGTGCCTGGGTGCAAATCCAATTATAAAACTTCTCTTGATGCAGGAGAACCAGCTGTATCTGTTTTCACCTTTCCAAAGGACGAAAACCTTAAAGCCCATTGGCTTAGGAATATTCCTAGACAGTCATGGTCACCCTCAAAATATTCTGTGGTTTGCGCTAAGCATTTTGTGAAAGTGACATTATTAGAGAGGATGATTATCGCTTGCCAGATGGGTCAATGCAAAATACCTACCAAAACTAGACTAAAGTTAAATGCAGTGCCTAGTATTTTTCCAAATTTACCACATTACTTCTCAAAAACAGTCCCTGTTTCCCGAAAAGTCCTGCTGAAAGCTTGGCATAAACTTGAAAACAATAATGGTCGCCTTACAAACGACACCTATTCTGCACTTTGCCATAGTACCTCTGTTTTACTAGAAATAATTGACTATTCATTTTCAAAATTTGATTTGTCGTATATTTTACCAGGTAAATTTACTACTGAAAAGTTAAAAAAAAGATTTGGTAAATACAGACTTCTCGGAGGTTGTAATTACAATGTTAGCTTTGATGATATTTTAAATGCTGAGAAAAAAATTAGACTCAAACATATATTTAGAAGCGCTGCTGATGGTAATTTTCTTTAGCTGAGATTAAAAAACAGGGAGACAGCTGTATCCAGGAAAATGATCTTGATTGGACAATACCTCAAAATAATTACACTGAAAAATTTTTGTTTTTACTTGAAACTGAATACCTAAATGAATATGAAATTGACAAATCGGTACAAATTTATATAGCCGGTTATGCTGCCCACAAAATTGTAAAAATATAATAATTGTAACATCTGTGTTTCTTTTCTTGTTGAAAGTAAGGGAAACCTAATTGACGACGAATACTTTGATTGTCTACAACGTGGCGGTTTAAAGGTTCCTACAGAAATTGTTAAAGACGTTCTGTTCCATATGTGCGCGATTTTTGAGAAAATTATTAATGACCCTGATACTGAGAGTGACTTCCTAAAAATGGAAAATCAAAAAGTTATCCTGTGTGATCTAACTAATTTAAGCACTAGACAACATGAAGCTTTAGGGCTCGCAATGTATTTGTGGTAACGAGAAAAAAAATATGTTCATTATGATGTGCTCTATATTTTCAAACATTCTTTTAAATAATTATGTTAAAAAAAGAAATAACAAAAATGCCACAGAAAAATCGCAAAAGTCTGAGTCAAAAAACAAAAAAAGGAAACTAGACACATTTAATAAATAAATAAACAAAACTAAAACTAAGTACAATTACTAACTAAATGTTAAATTACACTTGTTTCCTTTTACAACAGCATCATGTTCTTATGCCTTGACCTATGCACATAAATTAATTTGTTTTAGAGTTTAAATATTATATAAATATATTTATTTTTCAATTATTTATTATACTGATTTAATTATTTTAATGGAAATATCAATACTATTTACGCGATCTTTGAATTGAGCCTTAAATGAATTTAAAAATATGCGCCTCGATACCCGGATTACGCTCATCGCGCTCGAGGGAAACCGATCTGAATCTCTTGCCGGTTGCGGCGTTGCCAAGTGGTTGTTCACGGCTTGTAGTGAAGTAGGGCTGTGGCATTACAAAATAAGCATAACTAGTTTTGCGCTATTTAAAATGTGCAAAACTAGTTTTGTACATTTCCGAATGGCCAGCACTATAGTCAGGGCCGCCGCCAGAAAAAAATGTAGAGGGGGTCAAAAAGTTTAAGTCAGTTTACCAGTCTAAAATTAGTTGAATTAAAAACACAAATAAAAATACCACAACTTTAATTACTAAATAATAATTATACTTATTTAAATTCCTAGGCTATATTGTGAAATTTAAAAATTTAGACGGGAATTGTTTTATTTTAAGCAATTTTTAAAAACCCAGGGGAGATCGACGGACCCTCCCCGACCCCCCTTGCCGGCGGCCTAGACTATAGTTTTGCTTGTTTTACAGCCTCCCAAATCCAAAAAACAAGTAGGGTTATGTTGTTTTTTGTTTTGAGTTTATGTCGTTTGTGCTCGTGAAATTGTGTATGTTACGATTATTATAATCACGATATTTACCTATATATGCACAGAGCATATGTTCTTATTAAAAAAAGAAGTCATAAGCTCTTGTTCAAATAAATGATTTATTAAACTTAACTGGATATTTGCCTAAGAATAAAGTGTTATTTGTTGTTGTATTTGTTAGTATATAAATAAAATATATTATTTAAATACCATTTCCAACTTTATTTTATTCGGACCCTGCGCGCTGATTAAATTAAAAAAGCACTAATGCTGGTCATTCAGAAATGTACACAACTAGTATTGTACATTTCAAAATGTGCAAAACTAGTTCTGCTTATTTTGTAATGCTCAATAGCCGCATAAAATTAAAATTTCACATGTGGGAAATATTCGTTGCTCAAAACTAGTTTTGCGTACTTTTTTCGGGCATTGCCCGAATTTGACTATTGAGCGTAACATATACACTAAGTTTCAGCATAATTAAACATTTTAATATGTTCAAATTATTTTAATATTAAGTCTTATTATCATTGACAAAGTACATCTGCGCGCTTTTAATTCGCAAATTGGTATTTATTTTATATAAAAATAAACATTCCCGCGACATTATAGAGAGATTTGTTTTCCCAAATACATGTGTTAATAAATATTTTCTTTTAATAAATAAACTATCAGAAAAAAGTAATGATAATCTATTTACAATCCTTCTGTAACTATTAAACTTAAAAGATGTCCGCACCAAAAATAATCTATATAAATAAAAACGAATCGTCGAATTTATATTCGCGCATAACTTCAGAACGACTGCACCAAATAATTTTTTTATTATGTTTATTATTATCAGGAGAAGGTTTTAATTAAAGAAAAAATTAAAAAATTTGTGCGGAACATTAGAAATAGATAGATAAGTAGATAGACAGACCGGCAGGGAGACAGAAAGGTAGACAGGAAGAGGTAGTCAGATAGACAGGTTGTCATATAGACAGATAGGTAGATGGAATGTTGTGTACCATAAAGCAATAAAATAATAAACACTCTTTTTAAAATAATTATATTTTTTTACCAATTCGAATTCAATATTCATAGTTAAGACAGGACGTCTGTTGGGTCAGCTAGTAGTTATATATTTTTATATTTTACCTATTAATTTATGGTTATTAAATTTAAAAAGCAAAAAAACATATACAATCCAGTCTGCAACCAATTTTAATATTAAATAATATTTTTAGTTACTTGGTTGTGTAGCCATACCAGTAGCCTTAGCACTAAGTTGTTTGGTACTTGGAGGAGATACCGGATGGTTCATATTATAGCAGTATCAGTATGTCTTATTGGCGTTGGGTGCCTAGTTTGGGCTAATATTGAGGATACAAAAATTGATGGTACGTATGATGGTTAGTTCTGGTTGGTGCATGTACTAGTAATAAATATACAAGTATTAAAGACAGTTAAAGAAGCATGGTTTTATGTACCGGGTGTTCAAATAAGAAAAGACGCCGGCTGTATCTCAGAAAATGTTTATCGCACAGCGTTGGGGAAAAATATTTTGGTAAAAGTGGTCAAGAGAAATAGCTGGAAATTCTTTTCAAGTTTCTGAAGTGGCCGCTAGGGGGCGTAACTGCAATCTTGAATCTAAAAAAGTGATGTTTTTGTGAATTTTGCTATATTAACCTAACAAAAAAATACCTGATTTTAAATTTTGTTTGTCAATTTTGCTGTATCTCTAATAATAAAGTGGTTAAAACAAAACCAAACAGGGGGTTATACATACTCTATATTATAATTGTGCAGTGACCTTATGCAACAGTAGGGAATCCCTGCAAGAGGAAATAGGTAACATAACTAGGGATCTGAAGCGGAACGGATACAGTTAGAGACTAGTAAAGGAAACAAATATCAAAATAAGACAAGAAACTCTAACTTGAACGAGACTCCACGTGACCAAATATTTATGACAATTCCATACATTAAAGGAACTTCGGAAAAGATCCGCATAATCGCAACTAAGTATACTATTAAAACGGAATTTAAATCCCAAACTACTCTAAGAAGTATTCTTGCTAAGACGAGACCAGACAGCAATGTTTCAAATAATGACTGTATCTACCAAATTTCCTGTGAATGTGGTGAGGTATACATCGGGGAAACAAAAAGACCAATAGAAGTTAGAGTTAAAGAACACAAAAACATATGGAACGAAGTGAAACGTCAAAGTCAGGGATTGCCGAACACGCTTGGTCAAAACAACACCGCATACAATGGTCGGAGACAAAAACCATTCATAAAGAAACCCACTGGAAGAAAAAAATTAAAAACTGTAATAATTGTAAACAACCAAAATGTATTTAGCAAGCCTAGCATCGATATTTCAAATGGTGGTTAAAAGTTTCCGTAAAAAACACCCTGTATCTTTGAAACGGCTAACAATAAGCCGATTTTAACAAACTTGGTCTAGTTAAAAAGAGCTATTCTTGGTCTATAAATGTTATATTATTTGAAGTTTTGTAGTTTCACATGTCGCCGCTAGAGGGGTTTTTTTGTAAGTTTCGACAGAATTGGTTAATTCTCTCAAAAAAATTAAATGGATTGGTATGATTTTTTTTTCATAAAAAAGTAGCTAAATGATGCTTAAACAAGCTCGCGAAAACCATATGTCGATATCTTGTTTTTTACCTAAAATTTAGGCCAAAGAAAATTTTATATATATAATATCTCAAAAACTACAAAAGTTACAAGAAATTTTATATGACATAAATTATGTATTTTTACGGAACCTTTAATTTCGGTTTTATAATCTTTTCGCCTAAATGCAATACTTTACGAATTATAATCAATAAATAGAATTTTTTGGATTTTTTTAAGGTATACCCCTGGAATTCGATTTTTTTTATTATAACTCGTAAAGTATTGCATTTAGACGAAAAGATTATATAACCTAAATTAAAGGTTCCGCAAAAATACATAATTAATGTTCCTTAAAATTTCTTGTAGGTTTTTCTTTGGCCTAAATTTTAGGTAAGGAACAAGATATCGAGATACGGTTTTCGCGAGCTTGTTTAGGCATTATTTAGCTACTTTTTCATAAATAAAAATATACCAATGCATTTAATTTTTTTGAGAAAATTAACCATTTCTGTCGGAATGTTGAAAAAAGCCCTCTAGCGGCGATATGTGAAACTAAAAAAACTTCAAATATTTTAACATTAAAAGCCCTAAAAAGCTCTTGTCAGCAAGCCTAAGCTTGTTAAAATCGACTTAGCCGTTTGGAAACCTTTAAATACCCCCATCACTTTATTTTTAGAGATACAGCAATAATTGTCAAACCAAAAAGGTTAAAATTATCTCCGACATTAAAAATTAGGTATTTTTTTGTTAGGTTAATAGAGTAAAATTCACAGAAAAATCACTTTTTTAGATTCAAGATTGCAGTTACGCCCCCTAGCGGCCGTTTCAGAAACTTGAAAATAATTTCCAGCTATTTCTCTTGACCACTTTTAGCAAAAATATTTTTTCCCCAACCCTGTGCGATAAACATTTTCTGAGATATAGCCGGCGTAATTTCTTATTTGGACACCCGGTACAATACAATGTATGTTTTATTTCAGGGAAAAACCAACTTGTTGGGGACATGCTATGCCTAGGAGGAGCAGTACTCTTTGCCATTGTGACCGTTTTGCAGGAGTTATCTGTTAAAAATACAGATATCATTGAATACTTAGGGTTTTTAGGTCTCTTTGGAAGTTTAGTCAGTGGAATCCAAATGTAAGATATTTTTAGGTTAAATGATTCCTAAAGAGGCATTAACATATCTCTTTAATAATGCAAATAATACTAGTTTTAAAAAATATATTTTTAGGTTGGTGCTGGAGAAACAAACACTTGTTTCAGCTACGTGGAAAACTCCAGCGCACTGCTGTCATCTTTTTCAGCATGCCAATTTATGTTCTGCACTTTTTCCAGTGTGTTTTACTCAATATGGGCACAACTGCTTTACATTTATCCCTATTGTCAGGAAATTTTTATACGCTCATTGTGGGAATATTGTTATTTAATTATAAGGTAAAAATGCTTACATAATGTTTCTATATGCTTGTGTTTGTAAAGAATTTATAAATTTCGTTTTTGAAAAGATTATTTAAAAAATGGGTTTTACAAACTTAATTTCTTTGTAGATATATTATCTATTTATTGGCGGATTCATTTATTATAAAACGTTCTTTGGGTTACTTGCCAAAAGGGACCGCTTCGGTTCAGATCTAAGAGTAGGTATATGGATATCCACAAGCACAGCGTCGATTAAGGCTTCCGAACTTGATGCATATCACATGACAAAGGAACTCAAAAATCTTATAAGACCCAACAAACCTATAAATTCTCGGTGACAAATCTGTCACCGTTTTCAAGATATAAAATAAACATAAAATTGTGTATAAGAATTAAACCATAATGGGAACCAAAATTATTTATTTATTTTTTTTTTAAATTTCGGGATATTCTTAGAACTTTTTTTAATCTATAAAGTAATGTCATGTTTAAAAATGGTTAATTGACTCTGTAGGTGCACGAGTCCATATACTGGGATCTAGATCAAAGAGATCCCTACTGGCGAGTCTGCGAGTACTCAATACTAATTTAATTGCTTCATTAGTGATCTCTTCTGCGGAATTTATCTTCCATATTTTATACCTGTATTTTTTTTAGTTTCACGCATTGTACTTCCTGTCATACACGCTTTCAATGACAGGGGTGTATATTTATTCGATCAAGCAAACATCAACTAGACCAATGGGAAATTTATTACCATCAAATCAAATGATAAACCAACATTCCCATTCCCATCAACTCAACAATAGGTAAGTACTTTGGACTAGGTTTTAAAAGCAAAAAAAAATTGCCTTCTCATTTTAGATCATAGCAATTATTTCATAGACATTCTTGAGGAGAAAACAAAAAAAAACGGTAGACGTTAAACCGCATCACGGACGTAGCTATAGCTTTGACAAGGGGGAGGGGTCCCCAAAGTACAGACAGAGCTCTTACGACAATTAAATCTAGCATTTACAAATTAAACATTGCCTGCGACTATAACACGCAAGTATAGTCGCGGGTAATCTGTAATATATAACTTAGGTTACTCTAAGTAGGTGCCTAAATAAATATGTAATGTATGTATTGCAATATTTATTCAAAAGTAACAAAGTTGAAACTTTAAAGTAATAAATTTAGTGTTTTACGTTTTTTTGCTAACTAATTAATAATTTTTTCGGAATCAAGTTGCACCGCCAGATCTCGGTGTACGCTCATTAAAGCCAGACCAGTAAGTCTTAAATCGGCTATTTTATTTCTAAGGTAAGTTTTTAACCTCTTTATGGTAAAGAAAGATCTTTCAGGGGTTGCAGTGAACACTGGGAGTCTGGCTAAAATAATGAGAAGCTTTTTTATTAAAGGGAATACTGATCATCGCAGTTATCGATAGCGTCGATCACAGTTGCAGGTTTTTGTGCTACAGATTTCCAGTGATTGTGCCATATCTCATATTGATTCAGAAATATTATGCCTTCATTTTTCCCACCCAGAAATGTTTGTGCAATCTTTTTAAATTTTGTTTTTATCCCGGAGTCATTACTGGTTTTTTCAGGTAGCAGCATTTGAATTCCTTCAATCGTCGATTCATGTGGTTTAAAACCCCCGTCGAGTTCTGTAATAGCATGATCAATGAAAGGGTAAAACACATTTCGTCGGTAGTATATTTTGGCAGTTCTTGCTGCAATATTATTGCGCAGGGTTTGCCTTCCAGTTATTCTTGGCACAACTATATCGCTTGAACTCATCTGCTGTGCTTGTTCAAAAAGGATTGCGAACTGACTTTCGTTCCGAACATTTAGTAAAGTCGTTTTTACAGTTTTTGTATATTCGCAAATGTTGGTCAAATCGACTTTAACTTTCTGCATTGCTTTGTAAAGGTTTGCTGTATATGAAAAAACTTTTGTCAGTATAACTAAAGAAACAATAAACTGGCTGTTATCCATAGCGGTTTGAAGATGGTATGCTTGAGTAGCGACGTCGCTACTAGCAGCATCTTGAAGTGCCCCAAGTGTTTCACGTGTAACGGGAACCATTTCTGCAAATCTTTCGACAGCCACGTGTTCCTCGGTCCATCGTGTCTCACAAAGAGAGATACGCGTTGAATGAGAGAGAATTCTTAATTTTCTTCAAAAGCCCGTCGCGAAGCGGTGATAGGCGAAAAAAGTTTCGGCGCTTCGGTGTCGCGGTGTCCATTCCCCCGCTCCCCGCAGTGCGGTGGACTAAGCAACTATCGTTTTCTACAATCGGCGCGGTGCATGTAATTTTTTTCTGTTGGACAAGTAAGATGGCTATGAATGGGGGTGTCCGGACCCCTAACCAAACCACAACTAACCGCTTTAATTTGATTTTTTTTTCAGCGGTCGTTTAGTTATGAGTATTATTAACGTATTTAAAATTATCCAATAATAGCCCTTATTAATGCATGAATTTCTTTTGCTAAACGATACTACAGGCAATTAAAAAAAAAAAAGCAAAACAAACATTTAGCTTAGTTTCACCGCGAGGATCAATTAGGTACGTGGACCAAATCGAGGACTTATTTTTCTTAGTACAAAAGTGTTTACAGCAACTTAATTTGTGGATCAATTTAAGTCAGGTTTAACTCTAGTGCCAAAATAAGAGTTTACGGTTCACATTTGAATCGCAAATTTTAATACCCATGTGTTTACACAAAACCGTGAACTAAAAGAATTCTTTTTTGTTCCGTAGTTATAACCTTGTCATTTAAATAACCATTACCAAATCATTAAGAGGGTATTCTAGTCTAGAAGCCCGAATTTCGGGCGTTTTTTGACGGTCGATAAAAAAAAATAATATTTTAACTACCCATTTTTTATCATTTATTTATTTATATTTTAGGAATTTATAAACAAACATAAAAAAATATATATTATATACATATTTTACAAAGTTACATGCTGTTGAAGTAGAGGGGAAAAAAAGAGCGTGTCCATCTTGTCACGATTTTCACCATTCTGGTCATCATCTGAAAAATAAAAAACAGTAAATTCTTTATAAGTGCAAATGTCATTATGGCAGGTACCAAGAAAAATAAAAAAAAATCTCGCAAAATGGCGATTTCTCAAAAAAATTTAGATTTTTTTTTTGAGTTATTTTTTAACTTATCCAAACTTAGTAAAAATTAAAAATTTCGATTTTTTGTTGGTTCCGGCCATAAAGGGAAATATAAAGTAAATTCATGCTAACTTTCAATAAAATCAGTCAGTTAGAATTTGAGATTGGCGACAAACGTTTCAAAAAAAAACTGGTTTCAAGGAAAACGAGTTTAAAGTTTTAAATTAGGTTTCAAGCTGTCTTAACAGATAGAAAAATATATATAACTTACATTTTTTCAATCAGCGATTTTGGCTCCTTCTACTACCTCAAATTGAATATTTAACGAATTTTTCTCCGCAAGACGGACAGTTCTTCCTTCTTTTAAAGCACTTCAAGATTGAAACTCAGAACGTTCGATTCTAGCTTCTTGGCGCCGAACAACAATGCCACGCCACTAAAATAGCTATGCCTTTTTAAAACAATCCGAAATCCGTAAAATCCTTTAAAAAGATATTTTTGAATATCTAAACTATCAAAATATGTATAAAAAGATGTTTTCAACTTACTAGACTAGAATACCCCTTGGAACATCTTTCTTGTTGGTTGCCCAAAACCGAAATACATCCCGAAGCTTATTTAAGAAAATTGTAAATTCCACAATTACATAGGAAAACAATTGCCGAAAAAAATATTGTAATTAACTCGGGCATTAATTGGCGATTAATGATCTTAACCCTTAATGCGCTCTTTGAGGCTCGCGCGTTAAATGCATCGATCATTGATCGCCCTTATTAAAACCCTTGTTTGATAAATAGCTATTATAATATATAGAGGGTAACCGAAATTATGGGACAATATTTCCCATTGTACTTCCTGAGCTATGTACAGCCCCCGAAGGATGCGCCCCAAAATCATGTTTTGCGTAATATTTTTGAAGCGTTTAGGTAGGCTATTAGCTAGTTGATTTCTTTAAACTGCATACATTTTTCCAGGGGCATTATATACCAATTGTCAATTGTATGTCTGGTATGCTTCAATTTGTAATGTAAAAATGATTGAAATAGGACAACTTTAAGCTCATTTATTTATTTTATTTTACCTACTAAATTCACAATTTCTCTTTGTTATTTAACATAATTATAAAACATGCTCCAAAACATTTGTAACAAAGATATTATTTACTTTAATACCAATTAAGATTTTTTTATTTTTTAAAGGATGTATAAATGATTAGAAGATGACATCTTTGCTTGTCCTATACACAGCTCTACGGCTGATACTTTGCGATGCGTTTCGCCTTATTTAATATTCCGTTTGTGTGATTTTCTAAAGGAGATCTTCACGGGTATTTATTGCAGTTGCATAAACCATATTGTGCATATGACCCAAAATATAAAACTTGAGTCCAACTGGAGAGCAGAAAGTTTCTGATTAAAAAACGTTTTTTTTATGTGCTTTTTAATTTTTATTTCGCTGGAACTAGTCGCAATAAACAAAATGTCCATCGTCATGTTGTTTCAACACAAATACCAGTTAATCCATGGCCAACTATTCATACTTTTCAAATGGAATTGTCGTTAATTTGCTGTTGGTACAAATATTAAATGGGAATACCTTTTTTTGTGTACAAATGATAAAGGTTTCATTATTTGGTGCCGAAAGTACTAAAATTCCTCAAACAAAAAATTTGGGGCTTAATTTACCAAGCACAAACTCTGTATGTTCCACTCCTGAAAAAATATACTTAATTTGGGAAATCAACTGAGTACAAAGTTAGAAAATAATCAACTTCTCCAAATTTGGCTAGCCTACCTAAGACGGTTTCAGAGGTATTACGTAAAACGTGATTTTGGGGTCCATTCTTCGGGGGACTATAGCCATTCTAGGGAGCATTTTTCAAAGCAACTTTTTTCCATGTGTTGAGCAGTACAACGAGTGCCAGAAATATTGCCCACATATTTCGGTACACCCTGTATATCCAATGTCAAAAACTCTTCAATTATGTTTGTTTTTCAGACCATCTGAGTGTCAATTACAAGAACATATTATAGTGGACAGCCCTGAAAAGAATGAAATGGAATTTTCATCTGCCTTTGGTGTACAATAAATAGTAACGATACTTTCCCGCTTAGCCATAGCACCAATACCACGTTTACATCCTTCTATGGTAGTCATGATGTACTAAATAATCAAACTACTACTGCATAGATAGACATGTTATATAGAACAATAATTAATGATCCGTTATAGCTCTTTAACTACCAAATGTTTTCATTAAAAATATATTATTTATAATTAAATAGTAAAAATATGTGTTAAACACTAAAAAACTATGGAGATAAGGACTTTTAAGGATGGTCAGACAGCTTTGGGCTTATCGCTAAATTGGAGACTTGAAGAATCTTTTTGATGACCACTTATACCTGGTGACAACGAAATCACTGGACGTGGCTTCTTAGGGTTAAACCCCTCCTTCCCACAAGAGACCAAACGAAAAACTATGCAACATTTACCAAAGCAAGAATATGCCCTACGTATGTATATGTAAGCGTTAAACAGTGAAATCTGTCACTCCCCTCAAATGATTAATCAGTAAATGTATTGCCGGCAAACAGTATAAAGTTCTTATTTGATTATCAAGCCTTTTACTTATTTCAATGAAAACATATTGCTTTCAAATTTAGAAATATATTGTATCATAAGATGCAGATTTTGGATACATGAATATATATATAAATATATATATATATATATATATATATATATATATATATATATATATATATATATATATATATTTATATATATATATATATATATATATATATATATATATATAATATATATATATATATATATATATATATATATATATATATATATATATATATATATATATATATATATATATATATATATATATATATATATATATATATATATATATATATATATATATATATATATATATATATATATATATTATATATATATATATATATATATATATATATATATATATATATATATATATTTATATATATATATATATATATATATATATATATATATATATATAAATATATATATATATATATATATATATATATATATATATATATATATATATATATATATATATATATATATATATATATATATATATATATATATATATATATATATATATATATATATATATATATATATATATATATATATATATATATATATATATATATATATATATATATATATATATATATATATATATATATATATATATATATATATATATATATATATATATATATATATATATATATATATATATATATATATATATATATATATATATATATATATATATATATATTATATATATATATATATATATATATATATATATATATATATATATATATATATATATATATATATATATATATATATATATATATATATATATATATATATATATATATATATATATATATATATATATATATATATATATATATATATATATATATATATATATATATATATATATATATATATATATATATATATATATATATATATATATATATATATATATATATATATATATATATATATATATATATATATATATATATATATATATATATATATATATATATATATATATATAAATATATATATATATATATATATATATATATATATATATATATATATATATATATATATATATATATATATATATATATATATATATATATATATATATATATATATATATATATATATATATATATATATATATATATATATATATATATATATATATATATATATATATATATATATATATATAAATATATATATATATATATATATATATATATATATATATATATATATATATATATATATATATATATATATATATATATATATATATATATATATATATATATATATATATATATATATATATATATATATATATATATATATATATATATATATATATATATATATATATATATATGCCTTCAAGCCACTTCCGGCTAACCATTGTATATTTTTCAAGAGTCGAATTCTACAAAGCATTACTGATATAAAACCTATGTAATATCCTATCCCAATATCTGTTAGTTTTTGAAAAAATGGCGATTGAAAAGTCCAAAACCAACGCACATTACACAGGAAAACAAATAAATATCATAAGAATTTAATATCTTTAATTTAACTCCTTTTAAAGACTCTATTTAATAATGCAATAATAAAATTACTTCCGGCATGACCGGAAGTGCTGCGAAAAACGACTTTCCTAATAATGTTACTTCAAAAATTTTATTGGCTCGCGTGTATGTCAGAAAGTTAAATTCTGAACATTTTTGTTTATGGGGAACTTTATCTGAACCTAATAATGTTTTAGATATAGACCTCTTTGGTCGTTTGGGCATTTTTATTTGCCATTTTCTCCAATAAAGATAGGTATAGAATATAAGACGGGTTTTATATTAGGAATATCTTGTATTATTTAAATCTTAAAAAATATAGAGGGTATTCCATTTAATAGTCGAGGAAACGTAGCACAAAAATAGGCCTTACGAGGGATTTTTTGTGCAGTAAGATGAATTTGAATGCGGTTTTTTGCATTCGATTTGTATGAACGTCTACAAACTTTGTGATCAAATTTAATTAATGGGAAATGAAAAACTGCATTTGTGCATTAAAAAATGCATTTTCGAAATGCATTTTAAAGTTTGCAGTAATAAAAAAATTATAACTAGGTAAATAATGATGGAAATAGGCCCGAATTTGTTACTCGGGGGTTTTCGAGGTCGCTGAACATGAATATGAAATTATCAACTGCCTACGGAGTACCTGGTGCCCGTAAGGATAGGCTAGAAGTCGTCTTCTGGAGTTTTCCAATTTCTCCTAATATCATCCCAATTTTATTACTCGGGGGTTTTCGAGGTCGCTGAATACGAGTATGACATTATTGACAAGGACGTACGAAATACCTGGTGCGCCCTAAGAATGGTGTTAACGTCGTCTTCTGGAGTTTTACGAAAAATCCTTTTAATATCAGCCCAATTTCTTTACTCAAGAGGTTTTTGTTGTTGCTGAACACAAATATGACATTGACAAGGTCCTGTGGAGATCTGGTGCGCGCTAAGAATGGTGTAAACGTCGTCTTTTGGAGTTTTATGACAAATCCTACTAATATCAGTCCAATTTCTTTATTCGGGGGTTTTTTGTGGTCGCTGAAAAGCAACATGGTATTGGCAAGGGCCTAAAGACCCCAAGAAACAAAATTGGGCTGATATTGGAGGAACTTCTCTCAAAAAGGGTTACACCATTCTTAGCGCTCACCAGGTCCTCTGTAGACCCTTGTCAATGTCAGATTCGTGTTCAGCGACCTCGAAAACCTCCGAGTTACAAAATTGAGTTGATATTAGAAGGAATTATCGTAAAACTCCAGAAGACGACGTTTACACCATCCTTAGAGCGCACCAGGTAGTCCGTAGGCCCGTGCTAATGTCATATTCGTGTACAGCGACCTCTAAAACCCCCGAGTAAGAAAATTGGGCTCATTTTCATCGTTATTTATCTAGTTATAATTTTTTTATTATTGCAAACTTTTAAATTCATTTCGAAAATACCATTTTTCTATTAAACAAAGGCAGTTTTACATTTCCCATTAATTAAATTTGTTCACAAAGTTTGTAGACGTTCATACGAATCGAATGCAAAAAACCGCATTCAATTCCATCTTACTGCACAAAAAACCCCTCGGGCATTTCTTCGTTTCCTCGACTATAAAATAACAAAATTGATGCCACTTCTGGTTAGACCGGAAGTGATAGGCAGATGTTATTATATCCACAATAGGCATCTGATGACACAATATATCATCGTAAAGTTTAAGTTTTTTTACGTTATATTTCAGATACGCAGTTGTCTTATTTATAAGGTTTTTTTGCAAAACTTTCCCATGCTTCCTTCAACACTGCAAAACTGAAATATTAGCAGGGTTGGCAAAACAACTTTTTTCGATTTTGACCAGGGCAAATGGTCAAATTGGTTTTAACCGTCCAAAAGTAATTAAAACCACTTGTCAAAACTTTGAATATATTTTTTAAAGCCTGGCACCATGTATCGCTATGATCACCTATTATCAAGTATGTTTAACTATCGGCACAGTTCCTATTTGACCTCCGATCAGTGAAATGCTCGCGATAAAGAAACTCATAGTTTTTCCGGGAAGCGGCTGAAGGAGCTTATCAACGGCTTTACCATCGGGGATCAAGAAGAAACTCAAACCAAACGATGAGTCCTTCTTTCAAGCGCCGTGAGCGATGATTCCTATATCTGTTTCTTTCTGGGAGCCCCACGCCGAGGAATTTCCTAATGGCGGAAGATGGTTGCGCGCTCAGCGGAAGGAGCAGTACTGACAGAAACGGTTATGCGATACCGGTAGCAGTCCTTGGTCGGATGTCATTTTTGTGCCTTGCTTCGATAAGAAAATATTTTGGAAAATTTTAAGTTTTGTGAAAATTCGGATTTCCGGGGGCTTCGAGCCGACAATCCGGAGATTCCACTGACAAAGCCCTGGGAAAAGCTCACGTTGCCTGCAACGCGTGTCTGAAAGGGGAGAGCTGGCGAACGATTTCCTGAAGAAATCAAAGCCAAAACGAGACAATCAATCAATCAACTATCGGCACACGCGCACCCGCAGAACTTGTGAGCGGACGACGCGGTGAGGTGGCACGCAGTAACGCTGGCAAAATCCTTTTTAATCGTGTTAGAACAGGTGTTTGTTCCTCAACACTGTCCTTCTTTATTAATTAGCGCCCAAGTTTGCAATTATTAAATACGCCAATTTTTTAGGTTTGTTTCGACTAGAACTTAAGTAGTGGATCAAAAACAAAAAACGATTTTAATAATTTAAGTGATGAAGAACCTTTGTTAGGTTTTTTTTTATAACAGCGAATTTAATTCGAGGTATAATTTCTTTTTTTATTTTAAACCTATTATAGGTTTAAAATAAAATTATGCTGTATAATACAGTCCTATACCTGACTCTTTACAGTAGAGATGAGCGATATATTTGTACCGGCGACCCGATTCCTCACGAAACAGCGACTTAAGTCGCTGTTTCAAATCGAAATCTGTCCTGTTGTACGCGGCTACTCGGCAACGCTGCAGCGGTGAGCGCGGCGACTGGGAAACGGTGAGTTGTTGCGGTTTAGTTAGTAAATGAGTGTTTGTTCGTTGAGTAAATGTTTAGCCGCTGTTTGATTAGGTCGCCGGACTATTTACGCTAGAAGCGCACCAAATAAAAACTTATTTTCTCAACATTTTTTTAGGAAAAAGCTAGTATAAAAAAAAATATAACGAAATATTTTGTTTTTCTTATTTTAGGTTAATTAGTATTTTTGTTTACCTATGTTTATTTGTTATTGTTATTCCCTATGTGTTGTTAAATAAAATGACTTTACGAATAAAAACTTATCATGTTTACTGTAGAAATCTCCCGGTTTTTAATTTCTAAAATATTAAAAACACAAATATATGACTGAATTGCAACCATTATCCGGTACCAGATACCTAAGATGATTCACTTTCAAATTCTTCGCATATCAGCGACTTGAGTCGTCTATTCAATCTACCAGCGACTTAAGTCGCTGTTAAATCTACCAGCGACTTTTAAGTCGCTGTAACTGGTTTACCGGTGACTTGAAAGTCGCTGCTAAGCTCATCTCTACTTGACTGGTATGGGTTACGCGTCATATACCTGTTAATTTTTGCGGTATTGTTTATGATTTTTGAGTTGCATGTTTTGTTTTTATGTAAATTAAACATTTAAAGACTGAATTAAATATGTTTACAACTAAAAGTATGTGCATCATTCAAGTTTTAGCCATTTTTGACCAATAAATGGTCATAACTGATTTTGACCTGTCTAGTTTTAACCTAGTTAAAACCAGTGGTTTTAACCACCCTGCCCGAAACTTGCCAACCCTTAATATTAGAAATAAGTGTTATGCTAGTTTTGCCATCAAAATACTGAATTCTATTTCTAAAAATGTAATTTTATATCAATCTACTAGTCCCAATTACCGAAAAGTGCAGTATGTGGATAAAAAGTAACTTAACTTTGCAATATAATATGATGCAAGTTACTTTTTAGGTCGAGGCACTATATGAACAATGAACAAATTTTTTTAATAACTAAAATTCCAGGTTGCCTAACAAAACATGGAAATATTGGTACCAAAAAAATTCTGGAATCCACTTTTAAAAAATAAAGGCAATTAAAAGCATAAAATACTTCTTTCAAAAGTAAAATAGGGTTTTTTCATATAGTGACCGCCAAGAAGTTTAAACTATTTGTTTATCGTAATAACTCCATAAGATAATGCGAAAAGCTAAATCAAAGACGTCTGATTTTCTTTTATGCCAAAAAAGGGGTGCGTTTGAAAATATTGGATTTGAATTTATATTTCTTGTAAAAAATGGCCAGTAAAAAGTTATAGCGACCTAATATAAATAAAATATAACTAACTAAATTGCATATGTTTTGTGCAGAAAGTGATCTTGTTAAAATAGTAATATGGTTTCAAAGAAATAAAACATTTATGTGAAATAAATACCTCTGATGGATTACGGTTATGTGGGTGCAGAATAAGTAACGTTATTGAGCGTTCCTGCGCCTTCTCAGGTTGGGCGCACCTCAAGGTTTGGGATAAGTAATTATTGCGTTTAAAAATTTCAAACACATCCCTTGCAGCAAAACCTGCTGTTTTTTATTTGCTCAATTCTTTTTCTACAGTTAAATTAGGTGTTTTTAAATTACAAATATAAATTAAGAATTTAATACGTGCCAACATTTATTTGCGCACGATGGAACATCAGGGTCCGCCAAACTCGATGTACTGTTAGATGTATCTTGAGAAACAATATTTACTAATTTAAAATGTTTTAGATCTACATGAAATGGAAATTTGGGGTTAATAAAAGTGTCTATTATCTAATGGAATTAATAATTGTTTATCGTCTGTGAAACGATATATAAAGCCATGCATTCATTTCGGAATATCTCGAAAACGGTTCTTACGGTATTTTTTAAAAACGAATGCATGATAAATCAAGTTATTACGAAAAAAATACTAAATTTTTTAACGTTTTGTTAAAAAGATATTAATTTTTGAGAGCTTACTAGGTCTGTTTGTTATTAGGAAATGGTATACATTATTTTATTCTTTTTCATAATTTCTTATAGAAGGTGTATTTAAGACTAGGTGGGTCAAAAAGTGTAAAATATTACTTAAATACGAACAGACTTCATGTTTGTGTGTAAAGTCTCCTATAAAAATAATTTTCAAGCATTGAGATCCTCTTACTTTTGGTGTTGTATTGATCATTTTGGTACGCGTCAAATTTGTGGTCCGTTCAAAATACTCAACTGTTAAACTAAAAAGGAAAAAATTAATGATCTACTGGTACTAGTCCGCCGTTCAACAATCAATTTTTTAGAAAGATAGGGCGAGTTCGGCCGGGCGGCTTTATTTACTATAGGGCGATAATTTTGTCTACCACTGTCCGGGTGAACTCCTTAAATGGAAATATTTTTTTTATCACCATAATACTTTTTGTTTCTAAGAGAAATTCTCTTATTACGGTATCACATATCAACCAAATTTATTTTTTTGCAAAAACCTTTTTTAAATCTATTACCAATATTCATAAGAGTTGGGATTTTAAATAAATAACATAAAATAATCCCAAAAATCTTATTTTCATAACAACATGATTTCAGAGCAGTAGATCGTACTAGATGAATTATATTCTATTCATAAAATAATACATGAACGTAATTTGGGGTTATTTCTGGTATGCTTATTTTAAAAATTTTTTCTCAAATAATGCATTTAATTGAAAAGAAATCAGGATCTTTATTTTCTAAAACGTCTCAAATTTTTACGTCTAATATGTAATTGGAGAAAATAAAAAGCCGCTTTGCTAACCAGAACTAACCATGACCAACTAGAAAGTAGGAATTTTGAATTTGTCTAAATTATCCCTACATAGAAGTTATTAACAAAATTTTTATAATTTTTGATATGGTAGAAGTTTAAAGTGTAATTATATATTCCACCGGGTTTTTTTTAATACGTTGTTAAAATTTTGTTTATAACTTCTACAAATAATTTAGACAAATTCAAAAGCCCTAAGTTCTAGTCGGTCATGGTTAGTTCTGGTTAGCAAAGCGGCTTTTTATTTTCCTCAATTATATTTCAAACGTAAAAATGCGGGGACATATTAAAAAAGACCCTAAATTATTACATTAAAATGTAATTTTTTAGCCGAGCCCTGCATAATAAAGCGTTTCATGTGTCAACACTGTCAAGAAGCTTGTGATCACGGGGTATCTCTAGACGCGAGTTTATTTTATTGTTTGGTCCTTAATTGCACTTTTGGGTGATTGTACACACATTTACAGACATGTGCCTTCAAATAGTTTGGCTCTAATAAGTTGGTGATCTATTATTTTGAGAACATACCATACACTTTATTTAAAATACCCAAATTAATTTTAAAATATAAAAACTAGATTCTCCAGATACATACTAATGGTCCATAGATTTTGGTTAACCTTGAATACCTAAACCAGTGAGATTAAATTTATACTTTTAAAAACTTATACCTTGTATTGCATATTTAAATCTGACTGTACTGTATTTATTATACCTACACTATAGGACTTAATAGTATATGCAACGAACACTTTTTCTACTTTTTATATTTTCAATAAAACGCAATAAGATTTCATAATACTATTTATTAATTACAATATTTTATACATAATTCTGAATAAAGAGCATGTTTTACTCATATGTGTGTTTTTGACAAGTTGATACCTACAGACCCTTACTATATAGAAGTATACAAACATAATAAACATCATTATAAGTCAAAATATTTTACGGGGATAAAGACTAATAAACGAGGAAAAATGAAGCCTATTAGTAATGTTTGTGTTTCTTTCCAAAAGTATTTTAAAACTTTAAGATTATTGCTGCAATTTTTCTACCTGGGCATGCACACTCTGTTTCTTAAAAATTGCCGCAATTTTTCTTTCATGCAAAAAGAATACGGCAGCGCTATTTTCCTTGCAGGTGCCTGGATACTTTGGTAAAAATTTTAGTAATTTTCAAGGTACCAACCTTATATTATTATGGCAGAATCCATACAATCAACTTAACCTTTAAAAGAGTGTACACTGGTTAAAATAGATTTATAAATAACAACTAAAAAAGTCATTTGTGCATTCATTTTTATACTTAAGAATGTTAGAAATAATAATAATAATAAAATAAGTTGTTTACAAATTTTCTGTAAGCTAAATCTTATTGTCAAAACAAATTGCAGCAATAAATTTCAAACTGTAAAAATTTAAAATAAAATTTTATGTACCAAAAATTGCAGTAAGATAAATTTCATGCAAGAAAAGTTCCCAACTGAAAAAATACCTTAAGGTAGTTGTATCGCGCCAGTCGTATTAAAAATTTTACGCTAGAGTTACATACAGTCGGTCAGCCGTCCCACAGTGGGACAAAGCGTCGCACAGTGGGACAAAGTGTCGCTGTGCCACCCAAATTACTCCACAGCTCATATAGTTCAACCGTTTAAGGTCATTTTTTATTTAATGCTTGTCTTAAATTTGCCTATTGATTTCGCTTTTTGGATTTTTGATTTGGGTTTTTATTTTTCGGAAATTTGTCTCCAAACCTTGATTTTTATGAAAAAAAAACGAATTTTTGGCGCAAAAATGATCAAGATTAGATAATTTTTTTTCTCAAAATCTTCCTCTTGATAAGCTCCAAAAATGAGGTGCAAAGTCTTTGCTATTCCCACAAACGGCCTGATCTTCCGAAATTTTTTACGCAAAAGGGACTTTCACTCATAAAACGTGCAGAAAAAATTTGATTTGATAAAAATTGTTCAGAATCATTCAAGAAATGCGGATAATTTGTTTTAGAATTTTTAAACACATTTTCAGATCCCTGAAAAAACGGCCAAATAGAAAAATTTTGGGACTTATGCAAAAAAATGTTTAACGTTTTCTAGATTTCGGCAGACATAATCTTTTAGCATTTAATAAGGTGAAGATCTCAAAGACTTTCTAATCTATAATTTTTTTCCAAAGCTGACATATTCTTCGGTAAAATATTGGTCAATTATTTATTCATTTATAAATACCCGTCATGTCAAAAATAGTCGCTCTTACAGACCAAGACTTTTTGCACAAAAAGTATTCAGTTTCATTTAGAAATATGAGTGAATTTTTTCAGAATTTTTGCATAAGTCTTAAAATTTTTCTATTCAGCCAGCGCGGCATTTCGAATAGCTACGAGACGGTTATTTTTCACAGGTTTGATATGACGGTGATTTTCACAGTTTAATATTTAATAAATATCGGTTGATTTTAATAATCGCGCGGTTATTCTTGTCTGCGAAAAGTTAAGGACCTGTTGGCTTGGTATTATTTACATATATTTTATTTTTAAAGAATTAATATTACTTAAAAGCGGATCTGCTAACTCATTTTTAATTTTTTTTAGATATATACCCAACGATGTTACTTTAGTTAGTTGCATTTAAGTTATTTTTACCAAAAAGCGGTAGGGCTGATTTGTTTTTAAATACAGAAATGTACGTTAATTTGTTCAAGTTTCACAGTTAATATTTTATGAAAAAAATATTATTTTGTATAATTTAACGAGTTTTTTTTTGGACTAACCGGTGATTAAAATCACTGCATAAAATCACAGTGATTTTAAAATCACTATCACCGATTAACTGGTGATTCATATTTCACTGTATTTTCCAACTCTAGTTAAATACATGCCTTGTTGCCAGATTATTACTTAAAAGCGGATCTGCTAACTCATTTTTAATTTTTTTTAGATATATACCCAACGATGTTACTTTAGTTAGTTGCATTTAAGTTATTTTTACCAAAAAGCGGTAGGGCTGATTTGTTTTTAAATACAGAAATGTACGTTAATTTGTTCAAGTTTCACAGTTAATATTTTATGAAAAAAATATTATTTTGTATAATTTAACGAGTTTTTTTTTGGACTAACCGGTGATTAAAATCACTGCATAAAATCACAGTGATTTTAAAATCACTATCACCGATTAACTGGTGATTCATATTTCACTGTATTTTCCAACTCTAGTTAAATACATGCCTTGTTGCCAGATTGTTTTTAGTGTATTTCTTCCACGAGTTTAATGAGATTAATTTGTCATTATTTCTTAAATAATATTTCAAAAACTGTATTGTAGCAATCAAGAAGAATAATTTAAAAAAATCTTAATTGTTTAATATTAGTTTAGTTTTTGATAATATTATTTAAATAAATCTGCATCAACCGATGCAGAATTATTTAAATAATAATCGGTATAAATTAAAAAAAAAACTAAGAAAGTGCCTCTCGTGATACAACTACTTTAAAGAAAAAAATTGGTTTTATTTGCAATGGTTAAGACTTTAAATAAGAATAAAATACTTGTCTGATTTTTAATGCATTATTATTTTAATAGTTTTTATATCTCCGTAAATAAAATATTCAAATAATAATATTATATTATCCTATATATTACTATAACTAACTCACAAGTTTCAATCGCTTTTGGATCCCGACCTAGATCTCGACCTTGATTTCGACTTTGACTTGGATCTTGAACGCGATCGTGATTTCGATCTACTTTTTGATCTTGACTTACTGCGTGATTTTGATCTCGATTTGCTGCGTGATTTAGATCTTGACCTAGACCTGGAACGTGACCTTGATTCTGACTTGGATCGAGATCTTGATTTAGACCTGAAGCAAAAAATAGCAAGTAAATAATAAAATATTATTGCAAATTATTCTTATGAATTTCACATTTTTCTAGCATCATATTATGTTTAAAAAATTACCTAGATTTATCCCTTGAGCCGCTCCTAGATCTCGATCTTGAACGGCTTTTAGACCTGGATCTACTCTTCGAACGCGATCTTGAACGACTTTTGGACCGGGATCGGCTTCTGGACCTTGATCTATCTTTGGATCTGTCTGATTCAGAACCTGAAGAAATTCGTCGTTTCTTGCTTTTCTTACCCGAATCGCTTTCATCACTGCTAGCCATTCTGGGACGTTTTTCTAAAAATATAGATAAAAGTAACCTTAAATTGGAGATGTTAAAGATTTACCATAAACCGCTAGAAATTATTATTGAATAAAATAAATGAACATCGCAATAGTGTCAAAATGCACCAACTTGTGTTTTTTTTTTACATAGGACCCTCTATACAGCTTTATTCCAAATTTATCCCTAAAAATGTTAGGGTACATTTGCTATAAATAACTAACTGGATATCAACAAAAACAATTTTAAAAGTATTTTTAAAAATGGTTCAAGTGGGTATTCTAGTCTAGAAATTTGAAAAAATCGTTGTTTTTTCATATTTCGATAGTTTAGAAATTCAAAAATATCTGTTTTTCACAATTCGAATTATTTTAAAAGTGTTTTTCTGAAAACTACTTTTTCGAAACGTTTGTCACAAAATCTCAAGTTCTAAATGACCAATTTTCTTGGAAATTTGTATAAATTTTCTTAACATATCCCTCTATGGCAGGAACCAAAAAAAGTGGAATTGCCTATTTTAACAGGAAAAAACCTACCTCTTTTTTCGAGAAACCGCCATTTTGAGAGTTTTTTTTTTAATTTTTTTGGTTCCTGCTATAATGACATTTGTATCTACCATTTTTTATTTTTCAAATGACCAAAAGACAGGAATTCGTGACTAGATGAACACATTCTTTTTTCCCTCTACTTGAACAGCATATAACTTTGTGAAAAATGTTTTTTTTGTGAACTCTTAAAATATAAGTAAATAAATGATTAAAAATGGATAGCCAAAATATTATTTGTTTTTTTTATCGACCGTTAAAAAACGCCCGAAATTTAGGCTTTCGGACTAGAATTCTTTTAATATTTTAATAAAAAAAAAACAGATGATTAATTTTAAACACACATCACATTCTCAAAATAAAGAAAACAATTAAGTATTAAATGTAAAAGAGAGCCGCCTGGAAGGAAGTTTTTAACACACCAAAATGGAGTTTTCCATCCTCTCTCAATTTATTGCTGTAATAAGTAAACTATTCATGGTTCGTACAATCACATCTAAAATGAGTCACAACCTTCCAAAAAATTGTCAGTTTTTGAGATATACACAAATAAATATTTTACCCTATTGCAACTCTACCCAATAGCGAAAAAAAACCTAAAAAACCAAAAAATTGTTAGTTTTTGAGATATACACAAATAAATATTTTACCCTACCCAATAGCGAAAAAAAACCTTTTGATGTCCAGAAGGAACGTCCGAATACTAACGGGTGTTCTAACTGGCCACTGCGGGCTACGAGGACACTTATTTAAAATGGGTCTAACGGACACAGGATTATGTAGAGGCTGAAAATGAGACCGTGGAACACATTCTTTGCGATTGTCCCGCTCTCGCATTTGAACGGAACTCCATGCTGGGCACGAACTGGCCATTACTGGCCGAAATTAGGGATATTCCACATAAAGACGTCGTCAACTATTTCAAATCAATAGGTTGGACGATGCAGTAAATCTCCCGCCTACAAGAGGAAGCACAAAGGACCTACTGAGGTCTAGGTGCAGTGGTATATTACCACCCTCTGAACGTTCAGATCAGATCAGAGAACGCTACCCAAAAAAACACGGTTTAAATCATGGGTACTCTCAAAATAAAGAACTCTATGAAAATCCAGCTAGGTCGGAATATTTCAAGTCAAAATGTTTATTTATGGGTAGAGCTGTGTTGAAACCACATTTCAAATACCGATACCGATACTTCAATACCTTTAACTACTGATACCGATTATGTATCTGAAATTGTTGTTTTTATTTATTTATATTTACATTAAAAATAGTTCAAATTAAAACAAAACATTTAGCAGTTTAAAATGTGAGAATTTTTTGTAAGGAATTTTAATTTTTGGACATGTTGAGAAGTCAGCAACGTGATTGGTTTTACTAAATTGCTAGCTTAAAAAAAATTGTTAGAAAAAACAGACCCTGCTTAAAATATCAGCTAAAGGAAACGACTTATACGTTTCTTTATTTCGAATGCGATGCCGCGCCGCTTGAATGGCGGTGAAGGCGAGCGACTACTATTCCCGACCGATTTGACACGAAAAAGACCAGTATCGGTATCGGCACAGCCCTATTAAAATTATTAGTTTATCCTGCTACCAATAGAAACTAAATGCTACATACCTGTGTCACTATCATCTTCACTTGTGGAAATAGTAGCTTTAGACACGATTCTGCTCTTTTGTTTGGCACTAAGTCCTTCATCCGTCTCCTTCTTAGGCTTCTTCCCCTTTTTACCTTTTTTACCTTTTGCTGGCCTTTCACCACTACTGTCTGAATCGTTAATTTCACCACTTTTATCTCTCCGTTTTCTCCCACCCCCTCCACCTCCACCTAAAAAAAACACACGTAAAATGTTAAAACAAAACTTAGGAGTTTTACCCAAATACCATCAATGTATATATATATATATATATATATATATATATATATATATATATATATATATATATATATATATATATATATATATAATATTATATATATATATATATATATATATAATTTGAATAAAAAATATTCATATATATATATATATACAGGTGTTCCATTTAAAAATATTGAAGTTGTCTTTATGTTTCCATTTATTTAATGCGATATTTTTTACTGGTAATTTCAAAAGATAGTATGGGAAAAAAGTACAATTTTTATAAAAAACATTTATTTAAAAATAAGGGCTTTAGATGCCACGTAAATATAATCAAAGACCCTGTACAGGGTCAACCAATAAGGGCAGAGCTGGGTAAGAATCGAATCCAGGAATCAATTCCTTTTTAAAATGATCCGGAATTGATTTCTTTTCGGAAGAATCCGATTCCAAAAGGAATTTATTCTTTATATTTTTAATTTGAGACAAATCGGTTTATAAATGCCAAAATCCACCATTCTGAATATGCCATTTTAAATTTCCAAATATTATTAAACGGTACTTGTGAAACTTCCTGTAAACTTACAATAAGATGTCCCATTTATAGATTACTTAAGGTTATCTCAAGAATCACATTTAAAAACCTTATAAGGATCTAGCATCGCAAGTTTTGGAATACTGTTTGAAAAAATTTAAAGGTAATTTCATGTTGATCCAAAAAAAAAATTTAAATTTAAAGAATATTTACCAAAAACTAAATTGGCTAAGAGTTACAGCACTTCAAAATGAGGGTAAAATTATATTTTGCGGCTGGGGCTTCGGGCTAAAATCTTTGACGCTTGAGTTACCATCTGAATTATGTAGTATCAGTAATATTTTAGTTACCATTTATAAGTAAAAAAACCAAAGATGATCCCGATTCATGATCCCATAAATAGGAATCGATTCCTTTACGAGGATCCGATATGTAAATCGATTCCTTTTTTGAAAGATCCGTTCCAGCTCTGAACAAGGGCCGACATATTTCTGGCTTTCCTCATATTAAAAAAAAATGTAAAATAGCTATATTGTGTATTTTTTACGTAGAATCCTAAAGAACGGATACCAAAATGATTTAAATTGAAAGGAAAGAGATATGAAGTAAAATTAACATTTTTTAATGGTATGGTTTGTTTTAAAAAGCATCTAACGGTTTCTGATATGTTTTAATAGAAACGTTTTTGTATTAATTTTTGATAAACAGAAAATTAATTTCTTTATATGTTTCACTTTTACCAACATATATTAGAGGTAGTGATGAACGCTAGACTTTGACACAATATCAACTTTTTGTATTTCATTAGGTATTTATTATTACAGTTTTCTAATTTTTGATTTCAATCGCAAATATTTTATAAGAATTAAATTAATTTTGTTGCAACTAAAAATAAAAGCAAAATCCATTTTATCAAAACATAACAAAAAAATAGGACACTTTTAAAAACAAACTAATAAATAATATTAATAGATGATGCTTATGCTCAAACAGCACCTAAATGTAAATTCTGTTTACCTTTCTTTTTTCTCTCCCCACTTCTCTTTCGTTTTCTGCCTCTCTCTTTTTTCTCCTTTTTCGGTCTTGGTTCACCACCTTCCATTCTGTTTTCTTGACCACTACCATCTGAATCTGATACATAAACATCTCTGAAACAAAAATATAAACTATATTATTTATCAAAAAGGTTGGCTTAACATATGATTTTGATGAAGATAATTAATAATGATTTTTTCAAAAAGGTTTGTTCACGCTTATGTGGGTATTTAACAAGAAAAGTCTACTTATTTAATGATGACCCATTACCTTTTACCCCTGCCACCTTTGGATTTCTTCTCCGAGGGCATTTCTTGGAAAAACAAAGCATTTTTGGTTTTCTCTTTGTACTCTTGACGTTTTTGTAACATGGTTTCTTTTGTTACACGTCTTTCTTCTTCTCTGCGTTTCTAAAATTAAACATAAATAAATTATATACAATTATTTCCTCCAGTACTGCCACATATACACACTAAAAAAGGGGGAAAGCAAGAGGCGTGTGTAATTTCGTGTAAAAGCTCTCTGCCAGAATTGTAAGGACAGAAATATTTTACACAAAAATACACTCTCCTCTTTTTTCCCCTTTTTAACTCTATAATGTGCACAAAGCCATTCAACCCTATCCCTTGACATTAACACTCGGCTTAAAAGCAAACCTATTATCAATTCTTTTCTAATTATAACTAAGTATTTACTAACTGCAATAAGTCAAAAATAATAAAAATAAACTGTTTTAATTCCCTCAATAGAGTAACCAATACGCTTTAAGTTCCTTGTTGGAGTAATATGATCATATATCATTTCAAAAATCGGGTACCTGGACTATTGTTCAACAAAATGTTGTAATTTTTTAGTTGTCTAGTTAAAAGCCAATAACAAAAAACCTTATTGTTTTTATAACAAAAGATTCAAAAAATCGTAAAGTTAAACAACCAGGCGAGTGGCGGCTCGTGACCTTAAAACTAGGCAGTTCTGCAAAGATTTTTTATTTTGTTGGAATATCCATTTCGAAGTACCGAATCGTAAAAATACCGAAAAGTAACTGCATATCCACAAAAAACAACGATAAAAAAGTGATTATATCGACCGCCCTAATAAAAAGAGAACGACCATTGGCATTATTTTAAAATAAATAAAAAATCATTATACACCTACCACTTAAAATAAACAAAAACACAAATTAGTCTTAAACTGAAACCCTTAACCATCTGGATAAAAAAATTAGGAAAAAGGTTCTTTAATTCATCAAATTATTCCTAGGTAAATAATTTTATACTGTAAAAATACAAAAATATTGATCTAGGTTCAAGAATACACCCACCAAGCTGCAATACCTCGCAGCACGGAACTAAATGTCCGCCCCTCTGATTGGTCTACTTAAGGCCAAATTTAAATGCTATCGCGATTTTTCTTATCATTTTTAATAGGAGTGACGTTAGGTTTCGTGCTGCGAAGGATTGTGTGACGCGTGCATAGCCAATGAGTTAGATACCGAGTATAATTTAAGGAGTATTTTAAACGTCAAATAATATATCAATAGATGACAAATGAAAAAAAAATAAATGATTGGATTATTAATATTTTTAAAAATGATAAATATTTGGCAGTGCTGCAGCTCCGCAGCTCTTATTAAAAAGCCGCCACTTAACCAGGCTGGACCCTAGAACTGAGACTTTACTTAACTGTTATGTTTTACCATTATTTAATAAGATATAGTGTGTGATGTTAGTGTGTACTTTTTTTAATACCGTTAAATATGCATACTATATTTAAAAGCTCATGCAATATTTGAAAAAAAGTGACAGTTTAAAAAATGTATCAGGAGAACAAAAAATGCAATTCTACGCTTTAAGACTAAAATGTGACTGGGGTTATTTCAAATGTGGTTAAGTTTTACAATCCTTGTTTTTAATCAAAAAAATTCTCCAGTTTTGTGGTTTTGGAGAATTAAACATACCAATCTGTACCCTAACAAAGAGTTTGCAGTTCCTAATGTCATATTTTAAGTAATACAGCTTCTAGTTATGAAACAAACTTTTTAGAATAATTGAATTTTTTAGAACCACTTAAAACTAATATATAAATAACCTAATGGCTAAAATGGCCATACACATCATAACAGGGCTGCAAATTGCTTATTACAGAAAATATGGTATTATTAATCAATAAAACCACTAAGCCAAAAAATATTAATAAAAAGAGGTACTTTCTTACCATTTCTTCCATTTGCCTCATCTTGAAAGCAGTACGTTCTTCGTCTTGTTTTCGTCTAAGCAGTCTCTCTTCTTCGTCTACTCTTCTCGCTCTAGCGACGTGATATTGAGCTTGGGACAGCAAATCCTTGCACTGTCTTGCCTCTAAACCAGCTAAGTTCACATCATACCTCATTTTATCACCAAATTCGGACAAGTAAGTAAAATATCTGAAAAAAATAAAAATGCCATGTATAATTTTAAAACAATTTTATTACAAGTTTAATACATTTACCTAAAGTTTCTTTGTGATGTTATGGTTTCAATAACACTAAAATCTTGGACTTCCATTGTCTTTATTTAATAACACAGGCTTGCGAAAAATTTGTGATTAAGCGATTTTCATTTTTTTCGCCTATTTAGGACTTACATTGAGCTGAAATAATCCCCTTTTTATTCTATCATGTACACTTTTTTATAAACCAGTATTATCTCTGAACACAAAAAAAATAAATTGCTTCTTTTTCTTCAAAACCTTGAGAAGAGTTAAAACCCCGTGTTTATTTGAAAATTCGTTGAGGGGTTTACCAGTCCTTCCTAGAATATTGTTGGGGATTCCCCGAGACTCGGTTAATTTAGGATTTAGGACAGAGAGCAATATTATTTAGTATCGATGTGGTGTTGTTACAGGCGTTATTTCTCAGGCGTTGTGCACCGAAATCTATCGGCGTTTCGTTGTGTACTTTTTATTTTCATTGTGCAAAATGTCTAGTAGGTGTTGTAAAAATAGACCTGATGACTTTTGTTATATTGGTGGACAGTTTATAGTAAAAAAGTTTAAAAGAAACATTACTGATTTCGTAAAAAATGCATATTTTGCATATTTTAAAGTAAAACTTGGAGATCAAGATAAAGTTTGGGCACCACACGTTATCTGCAAGGTTTGCGAAGAAGCCCTGGGCATTGGTTTAAAGGAACAAGAAAAGCCCTACCGTTTGGTGTACCAATGGTCTGGAGAGAACCCAGAAATCACGTCGACGACTGCTATTTTTGTCTTTGTGATACTAAAGGTCATAACACAAAATCTCTAAAATATATCAACTATCCTAATCTTCCGTCCGCAATAAGACCAGTTCGACATGATGCTGATATACCTGTACCAATTTCGCCAAAAGTCTTACAGTCCGTCGAATCTGAACCTTCAACAGATTCAGAGATTGGCATTTTTGAGCCATCTGCCTCAGGAAGCAGTGAACCGCAGCTATTTTCTCAAATGGAACTAAACGACTTAGTCAGGGATTTAGGACTTCCAAAAGATCTTTCTAAGATTTTAGGATCCAGGTTAAGGGAAAAACATTTACTGGCTCCAGGTACTACATTTTATTGGTATAGAAATCGTGAAGCTGAATTTGTCGATTATTTCGCCGCAGCTGGTTCACTTGTATATTGCCAAAACGTGTCAGAGTTGGTTATTCATCTTGGTGCTCCTGAATATAATCCTACCGAGTGGAGACTTTTTATAGACTCTTCGAAGAGAAGCCTTAAAGCTGTTTTACTTCACAATGGCAATTTATATGCATCTGTTCCGGTTGGTTATTCTACTCAGCTAAAAGAAAATTACGAAAATCTTGAAGAACTGCTTTTAAGGATAAACTATAAGCAACACAACTGGATCTTATGCCGTGACCTTAAAATTTTAGCATTGCTTTTAGGTCAACAATCCGGATATACAAAATACCCATATTTTCTATGTGAGTGGAACAGCAGAGCAAGAGATGACCACTGGACCAAAAAGAACTGGCCACCAAGAAAAAATTTAACACCTGGCTCCAAGAACGTAATTCGGGAATGCCTAGTGGACCCCAAAAAAATTTTATTACCCCCCCTACATATAACATTGGGACTGATGAAATAATTTGTCAAAGCTCTAGGCAAAAATGGTGACTGCTTTAAGTACCTGTATGAATCATTTTCGGGTCTTTCTGAAGTTAAACTAAAAGAAGGCATCTTTTTGGGCCACAAATAAAAAGGTTGATGAAAGGTCATAACATTGAGATGGTTATGCACGAAGACGAAAAAGAAGCATGGAGAGCATTTAAAGAAGTTGTAAATAAGTTTCTAGGAAACTACAAAGACCCGGAATTGAAAGGTATTGTTGAAAACATGTTGGACAAATTTAAAAAGTTAAGCTATAACATGAGCATTAAAGTTCATTTTCTACATGCTCATCTGGACTATTTTCCGGATAACCTTGGCGATGTCAGTGAAGAGCAAGGGGAGCGCTTCCACCAAGACATAAAAGAGATGGAACGGCGATATCAGGGGCGTTGGAATGTTCGAATGATGGCCGACTATTGCTGGATGCTTAAAAGGGACCGTCCTACCGCAGCATATGCAAAAAAAAACAACTAAAAGAAGCTTTTCTGGAAAAAGAGAAAGATTTTCCAAAAAAATAAAGGATTAATGTATGTTATTTTTTATTATTTTCGCGGTTTCATTATTTGTTTTGTTGGTTTATTATTTTCTTTGTTTCTGCTAAATATATATATAAATATTTTTACTTTTTGTAATGTTTTACCATTTTGTTTAAAAACCTTACGTGATAGAAAAAAACTGAAAACAGATTTGAAATCAGAACCACTGAAATACTAAATTTCAGTTGAAAATTCAATTCACATTTTAGAATATATTTAAACGCAGGCCTGTGTAATTGATACACGTTTCGGTTAGTGATGTATCTCCAACCATTTTAAAGTGATAAATAAAAACTATGCTTGGCCAATTTTTCACGGTTCAGCAACGGCTGCCAGATATTCGGCACATGGATACTAAGCTTGCTAAATACCTTTTAGTTGTTTACAATTATTACAGCTTCTTTAATTTTTTTTTCTTTCAGTGGGTTTCTTTATGAATAATTTTTGCTTCCGACCATTGTAGTGTCGTGTTTTTTTGACCAAAACATATGGAACGAGGTGAAACATCAAAATCAGATATGGCCGAACACGCTTGGTTAAAAAATTATTCATAAAGAATCCCACTGGATGAAAAGAAAAGTTAAAGAAGCTGTATTAATTGTAAACAACCAAAAGGTATTTAGCATGCCTAGTATCGATATTTCGAATATCTGGCAGCCGTTGCTGAATCGTAAAAAATCGATCAAGCTTCGGTGAACAACGGATAGTATACAAGTCGTAGTTTTTAAAAATAGTTTTTAGTTACCACTTGAAAACGGTTGGAGATACATCACTAACCGAAACGTTGTGTATCAATTATTGAATAAAGACAATGGAAGTCCAAGATTTTAGTGTTATTGACATTTACCTAAATTTTAGAATGGCAATTAAAAAAAAGGAATTGGCGCAAGCATGGCACTTCCCCGGTGGGGTTTTTGCTTACTGCAGTTGTAAATGTTAACACAAATAATATGACCAGGTTGGTAACACCTCTTAATAATGACCTCTCGCAACATATTATCAATCAAAAATGGCATTTGTCAAAAATAATATTTGTCATAAATGACAACTGTAAAAATTACATTGCCTTTTATATGATTTTTTTACATCAGACCCATTAACGTACCCATATACAATTTGTCATGATTAAGATTATATTTCACACCATAACTGTACCAATTCAATTGCCATGTTTTTTTACTTTTGACTCCGTAAAGAAACCATGTGTACGCCAATGACTTACAGTATCTGTCAACATTGAGGCTTTGTTTTAACCAATTTTTATGCGAAATTTGTATTTCGGTTAACTTTTTTTTTTAAATATATCTTTTAAAAGCAATTTATTATTTTGGAAGCTAAAGATCGCCTTAAATAAAGGGTTATTTTTTGCATTAGCATGTGCAAGAACATTACTTGCAACCACCCAATAATAAAATTGTCCGTTCTTTACATGTAATATATGGTTTCCAAAATATTTTTGCCTATCTTACACGAATCCGTTGGTTTTGCTCTATCACCCTCTAGTCTTCAGCAAATTGCTAAATAGTAAAAAAAATAATTTCAAGAAGTGACAGGATCTGCAATGCATAATGCAAATATAAGGGGGTAGTTAACCCTTTATTAAAGGAGATATATAGCTTTTAAAGCAATAAATCTTGCTTTCTGAACAAGTTTATAACCAGACAAATATTTTGAGCACTTATACTTCTTCTTCTTCTCTGGGAGCCGTCTTGATTCACTACCGGAGGCAGCGCAGCCTCTTGGGCTTTTTGTGCCTAATCTCCCATTATCATTTATACCAATCCTCCCATTAGTCTCGTTCCTTCCACAAGTCTTTATAACCCCGAGACTGGTTGGTTGATATATTCCTGTGGGCTCATTTTCGGCTGCCCAAATAATGCCTGTCTTTTGTGATTCAATGCTTCACATTTGCACAGGTAGGCTGTTTCTTCCCCCTCGTCGCACATTCTGCAACTTGGGTCCCCAATGTATGAGCCTATCTTGTGTAGGTGTCCTCTTAGGCTATTGTGCCCTGTTAGCAACCCTACCGTTATGCGAAGTCTTTTCCTACTTTGTCTAAGTAGTTCTTCCTTCGTTTTTTTGGATAGGCCCCTTATGAAGCTTTTTCCATGTCTAATTCTACTGAGGTTTCCCCAGTATTCCTCGTGTTTGTTTCGGATCCATTCCCTGGTTTGCCCTCGTGCTGTGGTTTTGGTCACTCCAAGGGCAGGTTCTGGTCCAAAGTATGGTGTGGATGATCCCTGTCTCGCTAGCTCATCCGCTTTTTCGTTGCCTTCTATTCCCGAATCTTCTGGTACCCACAAGAGAGTTACTCTGTTGCGTTCTCCCAAGACTTCCAGTTCTTTTTGGCATTCCCATGTCAGCTTGGACGTTACCATGGGGTTTACTAGTGCCCCTAGTGACGCTTGGCTGTCTGTTATTATGCATATCCGCTTATTTTTATAAGCCCTCCTGTTATTTTCTTTTGCACAGTGCAGTAAAGCATGTACACTGTACACGCCCGCTCCAGTTCCCTGCTCGGTTTTGGAACCATCCGTATACCAGATGATGCCGCCAACCGTGCCAGGAAGATCGGGTTGCTGCCCCTCACTTCGATCTGGAATTTTTACCTTGAAGTTTTTGTTAAATGAGTATTGGGGAATCATCTGGTCTGTTCTCTCGTCCAGGATGTTGCCGCCAACCTCATTTTTTATGTTGTTGTGTCCCAAACTGGCGTAGACACCAGTTGGTTTTTGTGCAGTCAGAAGTAGCTTATTCTTGCCTCTCCCATCACTATGAGGTTAAGTGGTGGAAGGTCTAAGAGACACTCCATGGCTGCTGTTGCGGTTGTTTTAATTGCTCCTTTTATAGCTAAGAAAGCAAGTCTCTGTACCTTGGCCAGTTCTGTAACAGCAGTTCTTTGTCGCATTTTTGTCCACCATACCGCACTTATACTTAGGTCACACCGAAAATTTCTGCAAAATAATATACTCAAGGCACCTATGACACGATCTAAGCCAAAAACAAAATTTACATTCTTTTCAGCAATTGCAAGCGATACCTGTCATTGTTAATTTTTCGTAAATTTTTAGAATTTGTCTATTAGCGTTAAAACGTATCCTATAGGCGAAAATTTTCGCGTTATATTTATTATGATTTTTAAAGTGGTCTGTGCCCAAAGCAGTGCACTGAAAGACTTCGGGCTGGTTTTGATGATAAAGCCCCGAGTTCGAGGAGTGTGTACAACTGGTTCAACGAATTAGGTTTGAACGAGTTTCTCTGAGTGACGAATTGCGTGAGGGGCGGCCAACTTCTTCTGTGATTGAAGAAAATATAGCTACTGTTCGACAAATGATAGAAGACAATCATATAACATATCAAAATTATTCGGCATACTTTGGGGACTGGAACGACTGCAATTGAAAAGATCTTGCATCAAAATCTTGAAGTTAGAGGAGTTTGATATCTTTGGGTTTTCCATAATTTAACCGAAGCTCAAAAAGTTCATCGCGTCAAATGGTGCACATAAATTCTAATAAAATAAGACAATGGTAGATCAAATGCAGTCTACGACCTCATCATTGGTGATGAAATGAAATATGAATTTACGCCTTTGAGCCTGAATCAAAACGCCAGTGGGCTCAATGGGTGTTTCCAACTGACCTCAATTCAGTTAAAGTTAGACAGTCCCGCAGTGTTGGGAAAAATATAATTGTGTGTTTTTTTTTTGGAAAAGGGGGCTAACCACAACGGTTTCATTGGAAGATCAACGGACAGTTAATGCTCTTTGATACACTACAGTTCATTTGCCTCAAGTGCTGAAAAAGTGTGTCCAAGAAGCAACATAGTTTAGCCCCACGATAATGCTTTGTCAAATATGGGGCTGCAAACAAATTAATTTTTAGAGCAGTCGAAGGTCAAATTATTTGAACATCCACCTTATAGCTCCGACCTATCACCATGTGACTTCTTTTTGTTCCCAAAACCTAAAGATAAAATGCGTGGTCAGTGTTTTTTAAATCCAAATGAAGCTGTTTCTGCGTTCGAAAATCTTGTTTCGGAAGTGACCCAGGAACAATGGCATTCATTTTTTACTGAATGGTTTTATCAAATGAATAAATGTGTTGAGTTTGCAAAAGTTTTCGGTGCGACCTATATAATATGTTGATTATTATTAATTCAAGTTGAAGTTACAATGTTTGAAAAACAGGCTAAAGAATATGTTATTTTGCGGTCACTCTTTGGGTTAGTTTAGATATGTTTTTTTAAAAGGAGTCTGTATAATAAAATTATACATGGTTTAAAAGTCATAAGCTATTGATATCTTGAAGACAGCCTAAAATAAATTTAAGAAAAATGGGGTAATTACAAAAAGACAAACAACAAATGTTAAAAGATATTTTTTACAACCAAATGTCCTTATTTACTCCATGAATAATGTTTTACTTACTTTAGAGATAGCCCCAATTCATGTACTGCCTGTAATACAGTTTGCAGAGTTGATTTTTCATCCTTTAAAATTTGAGTAGCCAACCTTTGCAGAACTAAGGCAATATTGTATAATAAAACGGTATCTTGCGGTGAAACTCGTCTTGCTTTTAATAGTACCATTTTCGCTTCTTTCAGCTTGCCTGCCTTATAATATGCCCTAGCAAGATATTGTAGAACTTCTCCATTATTATATCTGAAGAATTTTCTTAGACAATTCTCGTACTAAAAAGATGCTTTGCATTATAATAAAATATTACAATAATGTATTAAATGAGAAGCTAAGAACAAAAATGACCTATGTGCAAATCTTACTGATTTACAATAATTGTAGGAAATTTATTTTAAATTTTAAATATTAAAAATGCCAACAAATTATTTGGATCTGTTTTAAATCAAATAAACTGATTTTCTAAGACTGCATTTAATGTACTTGTATCGCGACAGTCGTTGCAAAAAGTTTACGCTAGAGTATACAGTACAGTCGAGTCGGTCAGCCGTCGCACAGTTGGACGCGTCACTGTGCCACCCAAATTACTCTACAGCTCATATAGTTTAACCGTTTAAGCTATTTTTTTAAATGCTCGTCTTGAATTTGTCTATCAATTCCTCTTTTTGGATTTTTGATTTGGGTTTTTACTTTCCGGAACTTTGTCTCCAACTCTGGATTTCTATGAAAAAAAATTTTTTTCGCCGCAAAAAATAATCAAAATTAGATTTTGACATACATTTTTTAGGTTTATTAAATTATTACGTTTTCCTGAAACGCCCAATAATAATTATGTTAATATAAATAAGATAATAATGGTGATAAACTTGTTCTTATGACTTTTTTACAAAGACATATATGTAGGTCATTTTTAAAATAAAAGTTATAAAACATTTGCTACACTTAAGATTATTGCCAAATAATAATTCTCAACATTAAATTGAAAAAATATCATAAATGCAATATATGAAGATTAATTTACGTAAAAATTGCTTTTTCGGTTAAATTGGTTGTTGCACGGATTGTTTTGTGTATTTCTTCCAAAAGGTTCAATGAAATTAATTTGTCATTTTTAAATTATATTTCAAAAATGTATGAACTCCTTGTTGTTGCTTAATATGTTTAGTTTCATTAACATGTAAGGAAATTTGATTATATAATAACATTTTTATCATTCCATATAGTACAATGTATAAGAGCCTCAAGAACACTATCTTTGCGATTAAATATATCCGAAACTGTATGGGTCATACATTTTATCTTTAAAATTATTTAAATAATAATCAGTAAAATTTTTTAAAAAATCTAAGAGTGTGCTCTCTGATACAACTACCTTAATTCAGAACATACAGAAATCGCACTTGAACGCTTTTATTGCAGTGGCGACTCGATTGCCCTTGGGGAGGACTTTAATGGAGAAAAATAAATATAAAGGGAAAAAAATTATTTAAAACTTATTACTTTCAATGTTGGACATAAAAACTGGACAAATCCTTGAATCTGTTCATAAAAATTGTTTTAGAATAATAGATCTAGTTTTGTTGGCAATGTTTAAGTATCATCCATGCTTATCAATATTTCGATATGTTATACATTTTAACCTCAAAACCCTTTGGCTGCGCCCTGTTTTGTAATCTCTCAAATATAATAGCAGCTCTACACTCTCCGCAATCGGTCAGCTTTGGCCGCGATTCGTTTCGGAATCTGTGCAAAATATGTCTTCTAAAGTCGAATTATACCCACTTTAGTTAATGTCTCAGTGAGAATAAAATAATTAATAAGGTGTGATAATTTCTAAATAAATTGGATTTTTCAACTAGAAGATCTAGTCTCGTCAATAAAAACTTGAGTAAAACCTTCGGACCTTAAATTTATATTTTTGATATACTCTTAAAATAATTATTATTAATAGAACAATATAACTGAGTCCATCAAATATTTGTTTATTTGATTTTTCCATTTAAGCCAAACAATTGATCCATCTTCTAAAAAGTCGATGGAAAACTTAAAATATTTAATTTCTTCCCTAAACTCTAGTCATTGTTGCCAATTTATATCTTCTGTTTGGCTACATATAATAAAGTGTCGAAAAATGTTGTAATTTTCGTTTATGCTTGGCAGACATACTGAGCGTAATCCTGTCTGATTTAATTCCTTTTCTCTTTAAATTTGCCATCGTTGTTGGGCTTAAATTTTGTTGCATCTGCGTCGCTGTATTCATTCTCAATTTAAATTGCGACTCCGTTTGTTCCGTTTCCAGTTGAAAAGTCAAAATATTTAAATTGTCAAGCTCTTCTTATATCTATAATAAATTTTCTTACCATTATTTAAAACTTTCAAAAAACTTTCACAACATTTATGCCTTGTTAGATTGATGTTATGGTCCGATGTATGCCAAGACTTGGCTAGTTTTAATTAGAGCTAGGTGTAGGTTTGTGCTTGGGCCATTTTTTTAAGTCGATAATTTTTAATATTTATTCATATAGTAAAGAATTATCTTGAGCGCCACTGATTTTTTCTATCCAATGTCTGGGCAATCAGAAACCAGTACTAAAATTTAAATTAATTAAAATAAAATTCTGGTACCTTAAAAATCCTAAGAGTGAGCTTCTCGTGATACAACTACCTTAATTCAGAACATACAAAAAATCGCACTTGAACGCTTTTTATTGCAGTGGCGCAGCTACGATTGCCCTTTGGGGAGGACTTTAATGGAGAAAAATAACATATAAAAAGGGAAAACAAATTATTTAAAAAACACTTTATTACTTTCAATGTTGGACATAAAAACTGGACAAATACCTTGCATCTGCCATAAAAAATTGTTTTAGAATAATAGATCTAGTTTTGTTGGCAAATTAGTTTAAGTATCATCCATGCTTATCAATATTTCGATATGTGTATACATTTTTTAACCTCAAAATCCCTTTGGCTGCGCCACTGTTTTATTGTAATCTCGTAAAATATAATAGCAGCTCTACACTCTCCCGCGAATCCCGGGTGCGAGCTTTGGCCGCGATTCGCTGCGGATCTCTGTGCAAAGAAATATAGTCTTCTAAAGTCAGAATTATACCCACTTGTAGTTAAGTCATTCAGGTGAGAATAAAAATAATTAATAAAGGTAGCTGATAATTTTAAATAAATTGGATTTTTTCAACTAGAAGATCTACGTCTCGTCAATAAAAACTTGAGTAAAACCTTCCGGACCTAAATTTATATTTTTGATATACTCCCTTAAAAAATTAATTATTTTATGAACAATATCTGGCAAGTCCATCAAATATTTTGTTTATTTGATTTTTTCCACTTGAAGCCAATACAATTGATCCATCTTCTAAAAAAGTCGATGGAAAACTTAAAATATTTAATTTCTTCCCTAAACTCTTGTCTTATTGTTGCCAATGTTATATCTTCTGTTTTGGCGTACATATAATAAAGTGTGTCCCGAATTATGTTGTAATTTTCGTTTTTGCTTGGCAGACATACTGAGAGCGTAATCCTGGTCTGATTTAATTCCTTTTCTCTTTATATTTGCCATCGTTGTTGGGCTTAATTTTGTTGCATCTGCGGCTCGCTGTATTACATTCTCAATTTAAATTGCGACTCCGTTTCGTTCCGTTTCCAGTTGAAAAAAGTCAAAATATTTAAAATTGTCACGGTCCTTCTTCTTATACCTATAATAAATTTTTCTTACCATTATTTAAAACTTTTCAAAAAAACTTTCAACAACCAGTTTATGCCATTGGTTAGATTGATGTTATGGTCGCCCGATGTATGCCAAAGACTCTGGCTAGTTTTAATTGAGAGCTAGGTGTAGGTTTGTGCTTGGGCCATTTTTTTTAAGTCGATAATTGTTTAATATTTATTATGATAGTAAAAAAGAATTATCTTGAGCGCCACTGATTTTTTTCTATCCAATGTCCTGGGCAAAATCAGAAACCAGTACTAAGAATTTAAATTAATTAAAATAAAATTCTGGTACCTTTACATGAATATAGCTATATTTTCAGTTTCGGTGCTTGTTTCAAATCACTATCTTTTTTTTGGTAACGTACAGGTTATTTACATTTGATAACATATATATAATAATATATTATGTATACATGGGTCTTATTAAAGTTAAAATTTGATAAGAAAAATTGGTATTTGAGGTTTAAAGATAATGAAAATTATAATGTCATAAAAAAAGGGAAATTTCACGCCACGGGGAAATTCATGAATTTCTAGTGCGCCTGTAAATCAATAAAAAAATATGATACCAATTTGGCTTTTTACATTTTTATATAGAAGTTAAATAGTTTAGATAAGTGAAATTTAGGATTTATTTTTAATAAAAAAAAATACTAAAATGGAAAAAACTGGCCTTAATTTTTGTCGATCAGATGGAAATATCTTCAAGACCTCAGAGTCTTTACAGAGGCTTCGGTGGTAAAGTCCAATGTTCTTATGGAGTTTACATTTCGGCTTGCTCCAACTTATGGTGATCCGTAACATAATGCTGGACACAATCAGAGATCTCTTTAGAAAACAAATCCACGATGAGCCGTGATACAATGCTCAGAGTCCTCTCAAAAAACCATCTCCTCGGTGAATCCTCTATTATTGAGGGATTCCTTTACCGACGTCCATCACGTCGAAAACAGTCACGAAAAATATTCTTTTTCTAGTATTAAAAATCAATATACATCTCAAATATTGACGTCTCGATAAATATTAAATTTGATTCTTACTGCAAGATTACATAATCTTCAAAAATTTCACAGGATGATTTAGATTTTTGCAGCAGACTCCTTCACGACACGACTTCACATGTCGAAGACCCTTGAAAAAGTACCTCTTGATCCTGACATCTCTCTCTGACGTTTCCCATAATAATATCTACAGCATTTTCGGTTTAATTCATGCAGTGCGCACTAGAACACCTTTTGGGCTCGGCCCTTGATCTGTTTATTCGCCAAAAAGAAACCAGTTTTTATCACAATCCTACGATTACTCCTAAATGTCCTTGAGTGAGACCAGTTTTAAACGAAAATCGATATGTCGCTTAAATTCGCCTTAGAGATATTGACGTATAAGAAAATCGATATTTTGACAATCAGCTGATATTTACCAAATGAGAAATTTAAACTATTTATTTAAATAACAATACATAATTAGAAAAAGTCCTGATAATCAAAGTAAACATAAATCAAGTAAATATAACACTCACTGTAAATGGATGGAATAATTCAGTAAACAACTTCTTAATGCTTTGCCATTCCAACTCGAAAGAATACAAACAGCATATTACTTACAGTGAGTTTTACACTTATCACGCATTCATATTAAATTAAATTTCAGAAAATTTTACGATTTTAAAGTTATGTGCAAAAAAATAACACTAAATAAGAAGATAACAATATACATGTGAGATACGAGTAGAAGCAAGGATCTATTATTTATGTATGAAGTAAATAGATATTATACATAATATATCCTTTTATTAAAAAAAATAAATAAAATAGCATTTTACTTAGGACAGAAAGGTTTGTAATTTTAAAATGCTATAAGTTGACACAGCAATGTTCTTGATTGACACCGACGGATACTTCACACAACCCAAAATATAAAAAATGAATAATCATCGGACAACAATTTTTTTAAAAGTTTGTTGTCACTGCTGTTTGGAATATACAACACAAAGATAAACAAAAATGACGTAATTACAAATGGTTATAATTCCGACTATACACTGGCAATGTTCAAGGTTACGTTCATTGTTTCCCTTTGTCGCGGGCCCAAAAACATCGAATGGGAAACGTCACGAAACGTAAACGTCAAGCCGCAAGCAAAACTCGCGGCGCGAATGTCGTAAAAAGCGACTGTGGATGGTTTCACGGCTTGGCGTTTACGCTTTGCGGCGATCCCCATTCGATATTGGTTTTTGGGCACGCGACAAAGGAAAACAATGACCATAACCGTGAACATTGTGAATTTAGACGGCCATATTTCTTTGCACACAGATTTGGAGCAAATTGCGACCAAAGTTCTCAGCTGCGATTCGTGGGAGAGTGCAGAGCCGCTTTAAAAAAGCAGGAATACAAATCTTACCATTTGAATAGCACTGACATATTGTTTTTGCTCAACATAAACATGTGCAATATTTAGCCACACGTCGCAAAAATCTGCTGTAGCTTCTCTAACTTGGGCAAATATATCTCTAGCCTCATTTACTGCACCCTTGTGAGCTTAAAAATAGATTTTACATTTATCATGATTATTATAAAAATAAATAACAAAAGCAGGTATACCCCAGTGGTGATGTATTTAGGAAAAAGATCTTTATTTATTAAAAAAATAATTGGGGTAAAGTTATACAAACAAATAACTATTCTTGTTTTAAATCAAAACTTAAAGAGTGACAGCCAAAAAAGTTTTTTTATCCTGATTTTCAAACACCTGTAACTTCGATTGGATTAATAAAATGTCTTACAAGTGCATAAAATTTTTGTCTGGTGATAAACTTGTGCAAAAAACAAGACTTATGGTTTTAGAAGCTATACGGCCGAGTGATGATCGCGTTGTTAAATTTAGCAATGGACTTAGCAGTTTAGAATGTTTAAAAAAACGTCAATGTCATTGTTATTCAATGATTTTAGTAGGCAACCTGTTAAAATCTGACATTTTGTTAAACATTCTAAACCGTTGTTAACTTTTAACAATTTGCTAAGTTGACAACGGTTTAGAATGTTTAACAAAATGTCAGATTTTGACAGGTTGCCTACTAAAATCATTGAATAACACTGACAATGACGTTTTGTTAAACATTCTAAACTGCTAGGTCCACTGCTAAATTTAACAACGCGATCATCACTCGGCCGATAGATGTCCTTAAATTATCCCTTATTTTTGCAAAACCCATTGCACAACCTGTCGCTTCTTGAAACTTTTTTTTTAAGATTTTCAGCAATTTACTGAAAACTGAAAGGTGATATAACAAAAATAACTACAGATTCCTGTTCCAGAGGCAAAAATACTTTGGAAACCACATGTTGCATTTGCAGATTCCGTCACTTTTTAAAATTCCTCATTTTCCTAAAGATTTTCAGCAATTTGCTAAAGACCAAGGATGATAAAAAAAAAACAAAATTAGCAATGGGTTTGTATTCAAGGGGCAAAAAAAACTAAGGAAACCATATATGGCATGTAATTGTTTCTTATATTCATAAATGTCATTTCTAATGTCATTGAAGTAGAACATCAAATATCTGCTGATGACCTGAAGCTATATACTCGCATTGAGACTACAGAGGACTGTGAGAGAAGGCATGAGAGTTTGAGGGCTGTGCAGGCCTGGTGCAACAATAATTACCTTCTTCTTAATGCCAGAAAGTGCTCAGTAATGACTTTTACCAAAAGGATAAACACTGCTCATTACAATTATCATATTGGTGAAACTAAATTGACAAGAGTAAATAGAACAAGAGACTTAGGCGTTGTTTTGGATTCAAAATTATGTTTTGATTTGCATGTTAATAAGATTGTCTCTGAATCTTTGTTGTTGGGCTTAATTTATAAAAACTGTCAATCTTTTAATAATATAAATGCTTTAAAAAAACTTTATTTTTCATTGGTTAGGTCTAAACTTTAATATGCATCAATAATTTGGCCACCATATTATGGTAAACATGTGAGAGCAATGGAACAAGTCCAAAGAAAGTTTTTAAAATATTTGGTTATAAAAGAGGAAGGTACTTATCCACAGAGAGGGATAGATGATGGCCTACTGCAACGCAGATTTAGTATGGAAAGCTTAGAGAAAAGAAGGAATCTTTATAGTGCTGTGTTTTTGTATAAGTTGATTAATAAAGCCACTGCCTGTCCAACTCTGTTGGGTGAAATCAACTTTGCGGTCCCGAGGATCGCAAGTAGAAACAGTAGGTATTTCTATTTGCCATCTTCCCGTACTAAGGCTTTATACATGTCACCAATACAAAGGATGTGTTCCTTATACAATGGTATTGCAATGCACTGTGTTTTTTCAATTAATTATAGTTTGTTTGTTTGAACGTGTTCAGATTATCTTTAGGTATTGGAATTTGTTTTTAAATTTATTTTAAATTTGTTATGTTTGTTTGAAGTTTAATTTGCTTTTTCTTTTTAATGTTAATTTATGTTTATAAAGTTTATATTTGTAGCCTTGTTAATGGTTGCCTGTTGGGCTTGTATTAGTAAATAAATAAATAAAGAACAGACAATTTTTTTTATTTAGGAGGATGTATAGCTTCCAGGCAGTTACAGGTGTTTGAAAAACAGGGTACTTTTGACTTAACATCTGAGAATCTGAGTGATTTATTTTTTAAATTTGTACATTCAAAACGATACTCTACTGACAATAAGCCTAATTATATAAGGTTAAATACTTTTTAGTAAGGGCTGTGTTCGCACGTCGTTGTCGTGGTTGGGCCCAGTAGGATCTTTTGGAACATGCGCTAAAGTTTCTGGTTATCGGCAACTCTTGTTGCTAGCGTATGGAACGGGATCCGAAGCTAAGATGAACACAAGGCTTTACTCAAGGAGTTAGCATACCGTGCTGATGAGTGAATTACATCCTGTGCCTTAAACAGGTGTCTCCAACGGTGCCTCTGAGATACAGGGCAACCTCTCAGAGTATCTAGCCCTACTGCCGTAATGCGGGGCTCTGCTGTGGTGGACTATTACTTCCCTAGCTCCAAACAGAAAGCGGACAGAACCGCTTTCATAGGAAAAAAGTGACAAAGGTGCGCTGACCGAAACGGATAAATCCGTTTTGAGAGGTGCCACCCAAGGTCACAAGCAGACAAAGGTGCGCCGACCGAACGGGTGAATCCGTTTCGAAAGGTGCCCCTGAAGTCACAGGCGCCTGTTTCCTGGGGAAGGGCTAATCCATCCTAAACAAACAGGTGCTTAGAAAGGCATCCCTGAATTCAAACAGAAAGCGGACAGAACCGCTTTTATAGGAAAAAGGGTTCCCTGGCTTTAAACAGAAAGCGGATAGAACCGTTTTCATAGGGGAAGGCCCGAGATGAACTCAGAAGGAACATCTGGTTCCTGTAACAAGGACCTGGTAGCTACCCACGTCACTATACCGGGAGAGGAGGGCATGACGGATCTAATCGTCAGCTCGTCATACTTTCCAGGAGACAGAGACACCAGAACATATATTGTGCTCGTGTCCGGTAGCGACAGGAGTAAGAGGAGGTGTAAGAACTCTCTCCCAATCTGATATCGGATTCATTAGAAGTCTAATCCTATTAGAAGAAATATAAAAAGGTGTGAACCACAATAGACCAAGCGGTCGCGGTGGAGGGCGTAAAAAGTCCACTTATTTTAAACCTAAACCTAAACCTAGGGGTTGTTAAAAAATAAGGCAAAATTTTACTTGTTGATGTTGTATAACTAGTTGCATAATTCATAATTAAGTTATATCAAAAATTAATAAACTTGATTTATATCAGGTGTTTTTTAGTAAAAATAAGCAATAAAATATTGTAAATTTTAGTGTATTTATGTAATATGTAAGTGCCCAATTACTGTATGTTCCCATTTGATGGTACTCACTTTCAAGAAGAAGAAATTTTGGGAAAGTGTCTATTTTGGAGTTAGTCCACTTGGAGATCTCACAACTCAAAAAACATTGGCTGCCGGAGAAAACTGAATTTAGAATCGTGATCAGCGCCCCAAAAAATCCCCGTATCCAAAAAAAAACATCAAAATCGGCGTCAAGTCCGAACATTCAGTCTAAAATCTAGACAACTACCCAAAGAAATAACAAATTTTTAGAAAATTTGTAAATATAGGAATGAAACGCAAAAGTACTGACAGTTAACTGTTAAAGATTTATAAAGATATAAAAACTCACTAAACTAAGAAAATAAAAAAGGTACAAGTGTTTCTTTACATACAAATTTAGGAGCCCAAAGTACTGCTATTATAATGGAATAGAATTACCAATGACAATGACAAATTACAAACAACAAAGACTATATATTAAAATAAAACTAATTAAATTTTAATTTAAATAATGAACTTACCTAAAACTGCCCCAATTCCATTTGCCGCCCAAATATTTTTGGGATCGATTTTCAAAACTTGCTTATACATCTGAAGGGCTCTTACTTGATGCCTCTGTTCTCTTTCCTTATCCTTTGTAGGTTGATGTAAAGTTTGTAACCAAACATTTCCAAGCGCTATCAGTGAATAAGAGTCCTGTGATGTAGTGGGATTCTACAAGAAAATAAAAATATTCCATGAGTTAAAAATGGTAAAATGTATAAAATATATTTTGTATAACTTGGTATAATGAAATAGTTAATTCTGGAAATCCAGTTTAACTAAATAATTATGGACTGTACAAAATAAAATAAAAATCTGAAGCAAAAAAAAAAATAATAAAGTATGATAATTCTACTATACCTTTAATATACGTTCATATTTCTTTTGACCAGGCCCCCACTCAGCCTTAGCTAAATGAAGATTTCCTAACAAGGACCAGGCGTCGGGGTGTTCGGAATTAATACCTAAGGCTTCTTTAAACCAATTGGAAGCCTCATAAATGTGACCTTTATCTCTTGCCATACACCCTAATCTAAAAATACAAAACATATTTAAAAAAAAAAAAAGCAGCAAACTTAAAAATTAAAATTAAAGTATTGTGATTTGGGTTGTTCATACTCTATTCTATTTATTTATCCTGTTTCCTTTGTTGTATATCAGCATACATATGTAAGATCCACCAGCCAGTTCACTAAATTTAGCTGCTTTTCTTTTTATTAAAATACAATTTTAATAAAAAAATACTAAGAGAAAAATACATTTCTACCCTGTTATCTATAACTACATACAGTTTGTCCCAAAAGTCCGGCAATGGCCAATATCTTACGAACAGGACACATTGTATGAAATTTGAAACCTAGAGGGAAAATAACATTCCGTGTTTGCTGAAAGTACCGCATGTGGTGATGTTACCAGCTGTTCCATTTCCGAGAATTTCTAATGGAATGCCCACTATCATTTTTTCGTATTCCCTAAGTAATTTTCTGTATATTGGTAACAAAACATTAAGGTCCAAAATTAAAAGTATTCCAAATAAATGGCTTCTTCTCAGAGCAGGTAATAATATAAAAAAAATAATTCTCAAACCTGGTTAGTTCTGGCTTCTACCTTCTAACATGTGTAACAGGTAGGACACAGTGACAATTAGATTTGACATACTTATACTTTAATTATTGTCTAAAATGGTCCACTTAAATAAAAGAGAGAAAAATTTTTCTATTTCAGAAAAATCAGAGGCAACTTTTTACTTGTACAATTATTAAAGTATATCTCAACTCTATTTGTCACGGTGTCTTAACCTGGTACACATTTGAGTTTTTTTTATTGGTATACATTACTGCTTTGCAAAAAAAACATTTATTTTAAAAATACATGAACAAGACTATTAAAATACATTATCAAAAAACAGAAAATATATTCTTTGACATCATAATAGCACTTTTGTAGAAGATTGCTCTTTACACTCTTATTAATATTGTATAAAATTAATTCTATGTAAAGTTTGTTAAAAGTTGTCACACAAAGTCCCGCAAAAGCAGTAATGTCTTTTCTGAAATGGTGTATGTAGATGTTTGTGTTGTGTTAGGTTGTTAAGAAATATTTTAAAAACATACATAAATATTTACCTTAAGTAACAGTCAACGTAATTTGGATGCTCCTTCAAAATATCTTTGTATAGTTTTTCTGATTTGTCAAACAGACAAAGAGCTTCATTAAGTCTAGCCAAATTGTAGGTTATTGTTACTGAGATAATGTTATAATACTGAGGATCATGTTGAGCTTCTGATTTTGCTCGTTCCAAAGCTTCTTCCAAAGTCTTTTTAGCTTCTTCAAGATTACCTGTCCTGTAAAAATTAAAAAAGTACTTTTTAACTTATTCTTTTGTTAACCTAAATTAAAAGCTTTCATAAAAACTGATAAATGTTAATGGTGCAGCTGGTTAATAAAATTTATAGCAAGACCAAGGGACGTTTGGGAAAGGAAAAATTTAATTTTTTGAACAATAAAGTATATTTTCATAATTTTGTTTAACTATACATGGTGCTTATATTTAACACGGAGTATTACTCCCCACTAAAAAGGACCCCTTGTCATCAATTTTGGGAAACTGTGGATATAATAATAATGGATAGAAGAATTTTTGCTTTAACACTCTGCATCTCACTTCAATTAACTTTAGGACTGTTTTTAAATAACAATATTGTGATGAGGTCAAGGTAAAGGTTAAGTGTGACATACCTGTAATGTAATGCTGCCACATTATTTAAAATCTCAGTGGGTATTTCAGCCTGCACATCCTTTTTTAAAATATTTATAGCGGTACCATATGCACTTAAGGACCCTTGTAAATCAGATTGTTCAAGAATTTGTGCCAATTCAATCCATGCTTCAATGTCATCTGGAAACTGTTCTGTTACCTTTTTCAGATGATTTTTTGCAATATCTCTTTTAGACTGTGAAGTTGAATTTGCATATAAAGATCCTAGAATCTTCATTGTTTCATAGTTGCCAGGTTGTGCCTTTAAAACCTTTTCAAAACATTGAGCAGCATTTTCAGTATCTCCTCTGTAAATGTACATTTGTCCTAATCCAAAATGAGGCAGAACAAAAGCAACTGGTGCAAACTGAGTCGCTTGATAGTAGTATTGGAAAGCTTGATCATAATCACCTTGCACATGGAATGCTCTGGCTAGCTGATAGCAACTTTCAGCTCTCATTGCTTCATTTTCTGTATTATGAAAAGCATGCAGTGCTAGATGCTGTACTTTGCTGTAATCTTTTTTAAAGAAAAAATGATTAGCCAAGTGATTTAACACCATGGGATTTGATGAATCAATGGTATATGCTTTTGAAAGCATTTGCACTCCATTTCTGATGGATTCCGGCTGCTGTAGGTTAAGTTTTAAAATTGCTAAGCCTACTAATGCACCTACACATTTAGGATCTAACTCTAGAGCTCTCTCGAAGGCCAGTCTAGCTTTGTCTTGGTTACCTAGCTTCATAAAGCAGTGACCCATACCTTTAAAAACAATCTGCATTATGAATGTATAATCACAAGCTTAATTTATAAAAAAATTATATTTATTTAGTTACAATTAAAACACATACTTTAAATAAATTAGCTTACCCAACCTCACAGCTGCAGGACAAGTGGGATTAGTTCTTAAAGCCTTTTTGTAAAATGCTAAAGCTCCTCTAAAATCTTTCTTATTGTATGCTATACAAGCTTTACCAAGCAATGAGGGAATATTGTTTGGAGACTGATTAAGTACAAAATTAAATTGGGCATCAGCCTGTTCCATTTTATCTCCTTCCAAAAGACAAAAATAGGCACGACCAAGTAAGTGATTCTATAAAAGATACAATACGTAAAATAATAAAAAAATAAATATATTTGTAAGTCTTACCTGATCGTACATAATAATTTTGTCTGCAGTGGTATACAGTAAAGTAGCCTTTGTAAATAAATCTCGTTTTTTGTCCTTATTTTTCTCCCTGTTTGCTTCCTGCACATAATATGCAGCCAGCATGTCAAGGGCTCGCATCTGGTCCTTTTCATAGTCACGATAGTCATGATTACCATCTGTACGTGATGCTTCCAAGATCTTAAGAAAATCTTCAATTTTTGCCTGTTTGTAATACTCCAGCTATAAAAAATAAAACAGATTTTGTCAAGGACCCATTAAAAATATTTTTCCAATTGTCCTTTTTTTATAGAACAAAAATCAGCTCAGTAGCGTCACCCCAGTAAAGAATCATATACTTTAGGGGGCCGTAAACAAGAGCATGGTACACATTTAAAAGCTGTTTATAAGATATATTTCAAAATTATTTAAGCAAAATATGCTAAACTAGGTTTCCAGCTACATAATTAATATGATTTAACTGAGAAAGCTGACTCTCAGCGTGCAAGCCCAGGAATTAACAATGTTTAGCCCTCTCTTTATCTCAATGTCATTTATCTCAAAAGAAAAATGTGATACATGACATCTATGTATATAATTTGCTAATGTGGATATATTTTATTTTATATATATATATTTATTTTATATTTAAATTATATAAATAAAATCATGAAATTTGGCACAGTGGTAGTCTTTAGCAGTGGCTAGAACCTAACAAAGCCAGTTTTTGAATTTCGCCCCGGACAAAAATAGGAGCAAAAAAGTGTTTTTTTACCATTAGCGTTCGGAAGGCGTCTTACAAAGACAGAGGCTACTTAATATTGTCTCTCGCCTGGCGGAGACAGGCTTTTCATCTAGTCTTTAATAAAACACTCTAGATATTGTGAAATTCTATTCTAGGTTCTATTTGATTAGCTCATCTGATAAGAGATACCACTAATGAATTTATAATTAGTATGATCATGTCATCTGTGCATAAATTTAATGTTCCTAAATAAAGAAATTGTTCCAAATCATATATAAATGGAAGAAACAGTAAGAAGGATAAAATGGTACTCTGTGGAACACCATGTTCTTGGTTATTAAGTTCAAAGAACACCCTACCCATTTTTGAAATGAAATTTTCCATTTTTAAGACATTTAAATTCATTATCAATACCACTAAAACCTAGACTGTGCAGTTCTATGACAAGAGTTTGACAGTCTATGCATTTGATGGCCCGAGTTAAATTAAAAAGCAAAGCAATACTGGTAAGGACATCATCCAGTTCATATAAAAGGTCCTTAAACCTAATGCTCAATATGTATGCTTTATTATTGTTTTATTTATTATTTGCCTCTTTTTTTATGGAATTAGAATGTCATGAACAATGCATACCCAAAGTTTTCACTTGTACATATCTCATATATTTTGATAATTCTTATTTCAACAGTTCCTTTTAAGTTACAACTAAAACAATCTTTGGTAATTTTTTACTTATTAGGCCCACAACCTATTTTATTAAAATTTGGTATACAGTATAACCTCAAAACTGTACAAATTTGCGAAAATTCCTCCTTCTTAAAATAAGATATAACAAGAACAAGAGTGGAAGATTTTATGGTAAAGCATTTATTATTTTTAGGATAAATTTTTAACTTGGCAAACAATTAAAAATGTCTGTTTTAATTTAATTTGGGCAAAAATGGACTTTACAATAAAGGCATTTAGTTTGTTTGTGTTTGAAAAAAAGAGGATTTTGTCAACTACATATTTAATATATACCCCATTAACAAATCAAAATTCGAGAAATGCTCCCCTGCTTCACTTGTACTTAATAATATCTGGCTTCTAAATGAAAACACCTTGCAATACAAGAGAGGAATCTTTACGCACCCTTATCATAATGTGGCTTTTACAAGGATAAAAATAATGCCTTTACTATAGGATTTTTCAATTTTTGTATAAAATATAGGTATTATTTTATTTTTTTTTTACATTTAATGATGGCTCCTTATGGTTGTACCAACTTATGTGTAATCTGTATAAAAATCTCTATATAATTCCTTGTTTTTTTTTTAAATATATAATAAAATAACATTTTTGAATTTGTTTTTTAGTAAATTTTATGGGTAAATAATCGTAGAAATTGTTTTATCCTGTAAAATAAAAGGTATTCTATCATAAAATCATTGTGTGACCAGTTTCAAAACATTTGAGGAATTAGGAAAGTTTGTGCATTTTCGAGGTTAAGACCAAAAGGGGGGTGGTAAATACCTTAAATTTAAACCCCTTTTCCCCGAGGGTTCGTCCCGGGACGGACGGAGTTTTAAAATATGCTGCACAGAGGCTGTCGACCATATGCGACATCGCTTTTTAGTAAAAATTTCATGTAGTAAAACGAAAAAAACATTTTTTTTGGGATTGTAAAATTTTAATTTATTAACAAAAAAATATTTTTTTACAAAAATATAATAAAAAAAAAAATTAAAATAACATATTAGACACTTTTACTTTTTATAACTAAAAATGTTTTTCCTCATGATAAATTCTAAAACACGGCATGCAAAGTCCAACATCACAGTCCTTACAGATGTATCTCGTCTCCTTACGCTTTTTTTTGTTCTTCTGAGGTTGAGCACAAACTATATATCTTTCCCCTCTTAATTTTCCATTTTTACGCGGAATTTCTTCATCACTTTTTTTTGGTCTTTTGGCTTTTCCCGCGAGTTTCCCGACGGACCAGCTGCCTCCTCCGACATTTTAACGCACACTGACGCGAAAATAGTCAAAAAAAAAGACGCACTGCGCAATTAGAGGAAGGTTGCCGGATGTCGCATATAACGACAGAAATTTTGTTCTCACAGAAAACCTAACAAGTTTGGACATTTTCCCAAAACCCAACGTAAATGCGCATGTCAATTTCTGATCGGTTTCAAACAGTTGTGTGAACATTTGGGACAAAAAAGAAGTTATCAGCGACTAATTTCAGATTTGTTTTTAATATGATCGAAAAAGTGAAGAACGAAAAGATAACCTGAAATATTGTTTTGGTTGAAATGGATAAACAGGTAGATGGAAATTTTTAATTTTTTAAACAAAATTAGAAAAAGGGTTTTTTTTCAATGTCCTGCAAACTCTGGTTAATTATTTTAAAACTTATTTACCTTTTATTTTTTTTTAGCATTAGAAATGGAGTTGGATAAATTTTTTTAAAGTGGAAAACCGGCAAAAACACCCCTTATGGCCAAATGCTGATGAGGCGTCTACGTCCTCATTGCGATCCAAGTCAGTTGGACAAGTAATCAAACGAAAATATTTTTGGATTTATACAAACAATATAAAAAAGCTAGGTACACAACTAATTAAAAATTTTAAAAAAAGTTGGGGGAAATTTCGACAAGAAATGAACAAAATTCTTAAAACAAATTTTCCCCCCAGTCATTGCAAAAAATCGTTGGAGGGTTTTAGAAAGGGCATAAAAAAAAGTATGTAGACAACCAAAAAAAAAACTGGCCGAGGAAAAAAAATGTTTTGAATATCTAGAAGAGATGAATGAAATATTTAAAGGAAAAAGAAATTTTAAAAACCCATTTTGTTATTATCAAATAATACCATTGAAGAAATGTCAGACCCGGGAAAAGATCAAGAAGCCCCTAAACCAGCTTCCCATGCTTAGACGGTACAAAAAATGTAATCCCTTTCCCCAAAAAAAAAGTAAAAAATTGAGGGTGAAATTTTTAAAAAAAAAAAGGACTCCATTTTAAATAGGAATAAAAATTTAGCAGGGATAAAAAAGGATAGGAAGGAATACCAGGAGGCCAAATTACAAATTGAAAGGGAAAATTTGGGAAGTTCAAAAAAAAAATTAGAAGCAATGCAGGAAAGAAATGTACTTTTAAAGGAACGCAATAAATTATTAAAGCAACAAAATGCAAGTTTATTTTAATAAATGTGTTAAGATATTGTATTAAAGTTTTTTTTTTTTAATTACATGGTTCGGGGTATTAATTTTTGATTTACCAGTTTTTAAAAATGAAGGCTGTTTTTAAGTTTATTATGTGTTAAAGAATATTTGTTTTAAGTTTTGTTATTTAGATTATCGTTATTACATGTTAAAAATATAGATTTTGACTTTTGTTATTTATTAGAATAGTAAAATTATTTGTTTTTATGTTTATAACATGTTAAAAAATATTTGTTTTGACTTTTGTTATTTATTAGAATAGTAGAATTGAGGGTTTTTTTTTTAAGTTAATTAAAGTTAAAGAATATTTATTTTGGCTTTTATTAATTAAAATAGTAAAAAAAAGGGTTGTGTTTATAGACTGGATTATTGTTATTACATGTTAAAAAATATAGGTTTTGACTTTTGTTGTTTGTTAGAATAGTAGAAATGAAGGCTGTTTTTAAAGACTAGATTATCGTTATTATATGTTAAAGAATATAGATTTTGACTTTTGTTATTAGAATAGTAGAAATGAAGACTGTTTTTAGAGACATACTATCACATGCTAAAAAATATATTATTTTTTGTTATTAAGAATATAAGTAAAGTCTATTTTTGAAGACAACCTAATACCTCAAAGGAACTTGGAAATTACATGTTTAATAATATTAAAAATATTTATTGTCGTTTTTTGTTATTTATATGTAGAATGTAGATTTGAAAGCCATTTTTTTTTTGTTAGGGAACGGGGATAAATTATGTACTTAATATATTTTAAAAACAGAACTACAGTTTATTTATTTTAAAAAAAAAAATGTAAATAAAAAAAAAAAAAAAAATGTTTTACAAAAAATTAAAAAATTTAAAGAATAGCAAGAATTTCAACTATACTATTCCTTTTCTCAGCAGCATTCAGGTCTTCCCCCCGCATCATTTAAGTTTTCAGGCAATTTTCTTTCCAAAACTATTTCTTCATTTTCTACAACTTCAATGTTTTCATTATCTTGTAAAAAAGGTTTTGTAAAACACAGCAAGCTCTTATAAAGTTGACTATGCTTCTTATTTTTCCTTAATTTGACATGGTATAGTTGGCGCCATTTTTGTTTAAGAACACCATTACAATGTTCTATCTTTTTTTCTGTTTGAAGAATGCTTCACATTATAATTTATTTGACCAGGAGTCAAACCCCCATCAGGAAATGGTGTCAAAAGATTTTTTATAGAGGGTAAGCGCTATTCCCCCTAATAAATGTCCATTGGGCATTTTTCTTCTAATGTTTCACCAGTGTAGATGTTCTAAATAAAAATTTCATCATGGACGGAGCCCGGATAGCCTATGAAAATGTCTTTTTATTCGTAGCTTGTGGTCACACACTAGCTGAGCCCCAAAAAATACAAAATTTTCATTTTTATTATATTTAAAAAAAAAAAAATTGGAATAGACATGGTACAATAGGAATTTTGGTACACAAAATAATAATTTCAAAAAATTTTTATATTTTATCAGGTATTTTATAGAATGAGTACATACTTTAAGGTCCAAATTATGGACCTACTAATAAGCAAATTGCCAGAAACAAAGTTACCAAGAACTTGATAATTTTATAAAAGATGAAATTTCATATTAACGTTGACCTAATCTAAGCTTTTTGGCAACTTATCTTGCTGGTAACATAATTAAAAAGTTCATAATTTGGGCCTAAAAAAAAAAAACATTAATGGGTTCAGATAGCTTGGAAAATAGTGAAAATCAGAATATTTTGTACTCTTTCTTACAATTATTGTTTTGGGTGCCTTTAGTTATTATACAATTTAAAACCTAAGATCATACCTGAATTGGGGTAGTATCCTTTCCTATTGATGTACGAGTCAGGGTCCTCCTCTGGTCTATCTATTTTGATATGAGTTCCATCGATAAGGCCAACAACCCCCGGGAAACCCTTTTTTTCCCAAAAAATTGTTCAATTTCAAGTCTTTCTTTTGGGGATTGGGCCAACCTTTTTACCTCTGGTGCCAGGGTTTCTAAGGAAGTAATTTTTAAATCTTCTTATTACTTTATATAAAGCACTTATGCAAAATTGAACCTATCCGCAACATCTCTGTAGCTTGCACTTTGATGTCCTGCATACCACAAGAAAATGCACATATACTTCGAGGCTCAGTTTTCCGTAGGGACCAGTCTGACTTTTTAAAAAGTTACTGGCCTCAAATCTTTGTGATAAATCATTCACTGTGTCACGGTCCATTCGAAAAAAGTTCTATAAATTCTTGTTCATTAAATTGAGGAACAATTATTTAAAAAAATTTTTATTTTTCGGCCTTATCCTTTCCCCCAGAAGATCTTCAAGGTCTGAGCCCGAGTCCGGGTTCTTTTCCCGGAAAAATCCGAATCATCCAAAAATCAAAATCACTCATTTTTTGTCTTGTCTTTTTTAAAAGAATAAATATAACATAGGAAAAAAGCAAAACAGAAAAAAAACCAACAAACACCACTAGGAAAAAAAAGGGGTTTAAGGGCGTCTGTTTATTTTTATCTGTCAAAAATATTCCTACTGAGTACTGCGCATGCTTCCGACAATTTACTGGTAATGGATCCGCAAACTCTCCTGACAGTTTGAAAACTATCAGCAAAACTTGTGAGAACACCATCAAAGTGTTTTCAAAAAAATCCAGAAACTTTTGTGTGAACGCGGATAGTTGATTGCGCAGAATCCTGACAGTTTCTGACTGTTCCTGACTTCTGTGAGAACAAACCTAGTGTCGACCCTAGCGCGGCCAAACCCCCTTGACTGGTAAGGGACGCAGTGAACGCAACAGGGTGCGAAAAGCAGTCTGTATACCAAGTCTCAAAATTATATGCGTCGCAAACAAACTGACAGTCGTCCAGGAGACCGTATACATGCTGTCGACCATATGCGACATCCGTCCAGGGGCCCTTTTTTTCGGCGTCGCATAGGATGCGTCAGCCGTCGGAAAGGGTTAACTTAAAAATTAAGTTTCCGAAAAAAATTGATCTTAGATTCGTGATCAACGCCCCAAAAAAAGACCAGTATACTAAATTTCAATAAAATCGGCCGTGGGCCCGAAAAGTAAAAAATTACCGAATTTTGACCAGAAAAATAGCCTTAAAAACAAAATTACTGAAATGTTTACTTACAGCCAAATTAACCCATATAGAAAGTTGGGTATTTTCTTGTCGGAGAATACCAAGAACTTCGTCTCCATCTGGAAGCTGATCTGGATAAAGTTCAATTACCTAAAAGAAGGTAGTTTTTTCACAATTGCAAACCTAGGACAAAAATAAAAACTAACCTCGTCCGTATCCCGAAGAGGAATTTCTATAGCGGCCATGGTGAACTGTTGTTAAGTTGGGCCTGTGCTAGTTTCTTTATTAAATTACAACCATAGTATTAAATATTTCACAATAACACTAAAAAAATAAACAACACCATATGAAAAGCAAACGCACACAGAAAATGCACAGAACCACCGAAGTTGAAAGTTAGCTTGACAGAAAGGACAGAAAAGAAATTTACCGACTGAACAAGAGACGGGCGATTTCGCCACGTTTTGGTAGGTAACTTTGGTTGGTCAGAAATAGTGATGGGATAATTAAAAAAAAAAATCGATAATCCGGGTTATTGAAATAACCGCTATCATGCGATTATTCAGATTTAATTTTTTTTTTGATTTAAATTTTATTTTTCGTAATTCAAATTAAATCTGAATAATCGCATGATAGCGGTTTTTTCAAAAACGGATTATCAATTATTTTTAATTCGAATTATCCCATCCCCTATTTCTGACCCCAAAATTTACCCCAAAACGTGGCGAAATCGTCTGATTTCTCCACGTTTTGGAGGTACTTTTGGGTTTGGGCAAAAATGTACCAACCGATTTCGGGGCGAAAAAAGATGACGTCACAACAACTTTGGTATCTATTTTGGTCTGTCAAATCACACACCAAGCTTGAAGCACGGTTAGTTGATTTTGGTAGCTTGCTATCTTTGTTTAATTTGGGAAGCTGATTGGCTAGCTATTTTGACTTTTTGTTTATTTTTTTTTTGTTATCAATTTGTTGAAATGAGTGCCAATAAAATTTAAAGAAAACGGTGTGACTTTCCCTAATTAATAATCATACATTGACGTTCTTTAAAAAAATGAGATCTGTATTGTTATTAAGAGGGTTTGTAATGATTAAAAGTTAAAGGAATTTTGTTTAAAACTTCTTTCGCCGCTGTGCTATCAGCTGACGAATTGACAAACCAAACAAATTCGGCTTAAATTGGTAAGGGCGTCATTTTTATACCTCAGAAGATACCGAATGGTTAACCAGTTATGTAAAAAAACCGGGGGAAATCGTCTAAAAATACGTACTTTTTTATAGCAAACGGGGTAGTAAACAACAAGGAGTGCTCGATATTTCATTTGTCCGCAGATATAGGTTTGTTTGGACGTCACCCGTTTGCCCATTTTTTCCCAGAAGGCAGATTTATTGTATTAATTTTTTTTTAAATATTCAACTTTTAAAAACTATTTTGGATATGTACTTACTATTGAACTGTAATGTTTAAAATTTTTAAAAAATTAAGACTTTATATTACTTGTAAACAAAACAAACAGGGAAACAGATTACGTCACAAATACCGAATTGACATTTAAATTGGTTTATATGGGAAAAGGGATCAGCACTCCTTGTTAGGTTTATTACCCCTTTGTCAAACGATCAAACACAGCTTATAAAAAACCCGCTAGGGCTCTTCGATGGTGCGCATGTTTGCGGGTCCTCGCGCACGTCGCCATTTTGGGCTAGAACACGGCAAGGGGGGTTTTTTCGCTATGATCATTTTGTTCCTAGATTTTGAATCGAGTGCACATAGGCGTGCTTAAATTTGGTGAATACCAAAAAATATATTTTTATAGTTGTGAGTTGTGATTGTGATTATTATGAGAGTTTACCAAAGAGGGGGCACGTTTGTGCTGCTAAAGGGTGTATAAGTAAACAATATAAATTTTGATAGGACTTCCAGCAGG